>SMMW01000619.1:1822500-1982500 GCA_004794655.1 Marisa cornuarietis | reverse complement strand
GTGTAGGTTTCTTGCTCTCAGGTAAAACTTTGTGTAGGTTTCTTACTCTCAGGTAAAACTTTGTGTAGGTTTCTTACTCTCAGGTAAAACTTTGTATGGGTAGGTTTCTTACTTTGTATGGGTTTCTTACTCTCAGGTAAAACTTTGTATGGGTTTCTTACTCTCAGGTAAAACTTTGTGTAGGTTTCTTACTCTCAGGTAAAACTTTGTGTAGGTTTCTTACTCTCAGGTAAAACTTTGTGTAGGTTTCTTACTCTCAGGTAAAACTTTGTGTAGGTTTCTTACTCTCAGGTAAAACTTTGTGTAGGTTTCTTACTCTCAGGTAAAACTTTGTGTAGGTTTCTTACTCTCAGGTAAAACTTTGTATGGGTTTCTTACTCTCAGGTAAAACTTTGTATGGGTTTCTTTCTCTCAGGTAAAAGTAGTGCGGAGTCTGACTAGGGCCAGGACCAACTTTTGAAGGCACAGAGAAAATGCGCTTGGGTAGCGTAGTTCCAGGCCGTTGTTTGCTATTTATTTTGCATCCATCTTGAAAAGAACTACATCACTTGACAGAAAAAGTAAATGTTATTTTTCTTTATAGTTATGTACAAAACGTAATAACAAAAACAGTAAGTTAGAAACTGAGCGAGTCTGAGTGAGGAACACCTCATCACAACCTCTCGCCTTCCTCGTCTCTTTATTGCCAGACGCTTTGCAATCGTCGTGGGGAAGGTTTTCAACTATTTATTTTACTTATTCCTTCTTTCTTTATTAAATAAATGTTATTCTCTCGGTCCGTCGATCTCAATAGAGCAGCTAATGTGCCGCACGGCTCGGGGTCAGACGGCTGGAAGCAGCAGCTGTGACGACCTTTGAGCGCGGACTCGGGTACCGAGAGGGCAAAGCAGGGGCAGGCATTTTTGCACGTGCTGCGTGTGTCGGGTTCCGGCTTGAAGTGCTCCCCCCCTCCCCTCTCTAAACTTCCCTTACTTTCGGTGTTTATTGTGGGAAGCCTGAAACAACAATAGCTCGAGCCCCCACGTCTGTGACTATGGAGGGTCGCTGGAGGGGGAAGGCGGTGAACGCTAGGGGGAGGGGGAGGGGGAGGGGGAGGGTGGTTATGTGAAACAGAGTTTGCCTCGCGCCTGCCAAATCCTGTCTATGAGGTGTTTGACGAACTCTTAGTGTAGAGCAACCGATTGGTGGGGAAACTAGCGCGGGCGCGCGCACACACACACAGACACGCGCGCGCACACGCTCCAACGCACACTGATATGTTGTTTTGAAAAACTCTTTGATCTATATGAGTATTGAAAACAGTGTTCAACAGCTGAATCTGAAAGAGATTATTAATATTTTGACTACATGATCGTGCCAGGTCGATTATCTGGGACAGGACTTCTGATGAAGTATCTTCTCGTGAAGGGGGGGGGGGGGAATGCGAGAATTCGATGACCAACAGGTCACGTGTCAGTGCACAAAGCTCTGGAATCTGCTAACTTTTCTGTTTGTAAACTTGCATAACTGCTTGTGGGAACATACTTCAGTCCTGGGAAGTCATTTCACACTGCGTGGTGTAGATGATACTTGTTTACAGCCATGTGGTACCTCTAAGGATGAAAAAGCTGTGTTGTGTACAAAAATATAATACCACTTTCCACTGTGTGACATCGTGCAGGATTGTTTCCTATTGTTTCCAGATTGTTCTGGTACAGGAGGCATTTAACTAGACACTCTCCACACCCCCTACCCAGGTAATTATTGTAATGTCTGTCTCCCTCAGGAGAAATAATCACCTGACACTTTTCGGGGCTTGTAGATGGTCCTCTGGGAAGAAAGATTTTTCAGGGCGTCTCTAAAACTCATGCATAGAGTAGCTGCACAAAGATAATAACAAGATAAGAAGAGTGTGGTCAGAGACAACCCATCACCATAACTACCTACCTGGATCCACACGTAACATGCCAGTAATGTCTGCCTCTACTAGTGGATACTGGTTTATCTTCTGGATACTGGTTTATAATAATTTGTGTTTTGCAGCATGAAATGTTCACAGTTGAATTCCCTTTGATGTATGGCTGTGCCAATGATACAGAAATAAATTATTTGATAAGCGTTTCATAGACGTTAAATAGCACGGAGCACGTGCAAAAATGCCTGCCCTGCTTTCCCCCTCGGTACAGGAGTCCGCGGTCAAAGGTCGTCACAGCTGCTGCTTCCAGACATTAAAATACTGAACTACATTAGAATTGATTTATAATAAATTGACATTAAAGATACGTTTGATAAGAATAATTTAAAGATACAGCCACTGCCGTTGCGAGTCTCTCACTGTGTGCGTGTGTGTGTGTGTGTGTGTGTGTGTGTGTGTGTGTGTGTGCGTGCGCGCGCGCGCGCGCGCGTGTGTGTGTGTGTGTGTGTGTGTGTTATTTGTCGATTAAGGGTTCGTTCGTCAAGTCAAATTTCTAGTGTTATGTTACTTAGCAAATAAACCTTAACTTCTTTGTTTCTCGTAGATTGTGCGGTGTGTTTGGCTCTAGTAGTAGTCACGTGACCATATCACCACATCTCTATTTTTCCAGCTTAGGTCATCAGAGTCTCATCTTTATCTCCTTTCGTCCCCAGCTCCTTACAATCAACGGCGGAGACCATGGAGACCCTGGAGACCATGCAAATGCACACTGACTGCTAGACAGGGTCTCACGAGCATTCCCTTTGTGAGACAATAATGTTTCTGAGAACAGGGCGCATCCCATTATTTTTAGAACCTGCTTGTTGCATGTTTAGCCGCCAGCAGGTTCAAGGTCCAACGTTTGAAGATGCGACACGTGCATGATGGGTAATCCTTGCAATGCATGCAGCCATGCACGGCTGGTCATCTTCCGAACATCTTTGACCCCCCCCCCCCCGAGGAGCACGTGTCTTCTCTCAGGCTTCGTCTCCGCCGCAGAAAGAACCACGTGCTCGGATGCGCGTGAGAAACTGGAGTTAGCAAAGGGGTCAAGGTAAGGTCATACAACCTTCCTCGGTGCACCACTCTACAAGAGGTGGGGTACGGGTAACGTAAGAGGAGATGGGAGGAGTTGGGAGGAGTTGGGGGGAGGTGCTGATGTTTCATGCTGATGTCGAGGTGGGCACGTGCTATCGAGAAACACACCGACAGACAGCTGCTGGTGTGTGGTCCGGGTATCAACCCCATCGTCTGCTGTCGCTTCCTTCAGATCGCACCCGCTCCTCGATAACCTCTTGACCGCCTGGCCAGGACAACTGTGAAGCGTCTGATTTATGTTTACAAAAAACATTTTTTTAATTGATCACCCAGTTGCCTTTCCCTCACCCCGAGTGCTGCTAGCTCAGAACATTTCTGTAATGGTTAGACTTTAACATCAGCTCTGTATCGTTGTGATTAATGCACTCAACTCCGACCAGACGGTTTGAGTGGCGGTAGGAGCAGTGAAGAATAAGTGGCTCACCGTGTCTAGTCCATAGCATGTCTGTAACGGAGCCTCTCTCCATTTTTAAAGATGAATTCGAGAGAAAACTTATTTTCACATCAAAACGTTTAATTCATTAAAAGACACTATTTGTTCAAATCTGATCAAACCAGTTCCATTCAGAGGATACAAGTCAAAGAACAAGTCGGTTCTCATCGGGTTTTTAGAAACATGCTGAAGCCTCAGATTCCTTTCCCAGTGACAACAGACATGTCCGCCTGCTGACTGGCAACATCTCCTTAGCATATGTCTGCAGCTCCCACCTCCCTGCAGCCTTCAAACCCCAGAAGTTAAAAACTCAGTCAATTTTTGTTGGCTTTCTTTTTTTTAAAAACAAATTTACAAGTTTCACAACATTTTTAGGTGAGAAACAAATAACATCTTTATCCTAACTTTAGCTTAATATCATGTTGGACTCGTGTCAACCTATGAAAGGTCAAGAATCCTGTAACTCTCTTTTTCCTGCTTTTTACTTACTTACTTACTTACTTACTTAGTCACTTACTTACTTACTTACTTAGTCACTTACTTACTTACTTACTTAGTCACTTACTTACTTACTTACTTAGTCACTTACTTACTTACTTAGTCACTTACTTCGACCACTTCGTACCCAGGTGGTACATAAGGGACCCACTAGAAACCTCGAGCTTTGTCTATCAGGTTGCCTTTTAAGTTCTCTAATAAATCAGATACCAGTCAAATATTTGATATTATTATTATTATTATTATTATTATACAATCGATCAAAACAATAAAAACATTTATTTTTAGTATAAGATGTGAAATCTTTGGAATTTCACAGCCTGCGGTCAACACTGTAAATGCAATCTAAATAGAAAATATGAAGGGCAGGGAGGTGCACGAGGGAGAGATTGGAGTGACCTGGCCTTGACTCGGAGCAAGGGTGGAGGGTCATGTTATCATCACGGGTCTGTAAATCACCCTGAGTGCTGGTGTTTATGTGGATTCCAGAGTCCGAGACAAGAGTCCGCATTGTGCTCTTGTCAAAGTCCCGACACATCTTCTCAAAGTGTTTGCGATGCCGAAGCTAGTCGGAACATTTAACCTGCGCAAAAAAAAAAGTGTTAACACGAAAACACAAACACGCTCTCCGAAAAGAAAAATAAAAGCGAGGCACGCGCACACAACCACCGTCACGTGCAAGGAGGCAAAGAAAGGAGGAAGAAGAAGGGCGTGAAGGAGACCTGTCTTATCATCCAACACCACTGTAGATGTCCAGATACCAGCCAGCTACAAGTCATGGGCAGTAAAGCGGCCAGAGTTCTGACTGGTGCTGAGAGCTGAGGCATCCATCTGTCAGACTTGCAGGCCACACAGCCACACAGACACACAGACACACACCAACACAGCCACACAGACACACAGACACACACCAACACAGCCACACAGACACACAGCCACACATCCACACACCAACACAGACACACACACAGCCACACACACACAGACATACACCACACACAGACACACAGCCACACACCCACACAGACACAGACACACACCCACACAGACACACAGCCACACACCCACACAGACACACACCCACACAGACACACAGCACACTGCTCACTACCGCAAAAAGCCAGGCGTCAGCTGAGCATCAAAAGCCATCCACCCGCTTTTCTTTGTCCTTTCACGCATCCGTTTTTCCGTGCCTTTCATCTATTTGTTCTTTCAATCCCTCCCTGGATGCCGATTTTCATCCGTCCGTCCGTCCGTCCGTCCGTTCTTCTTTGTCCTTTCATTCATCTATTTGTTTTTTTTCCATTCTCTCCTCTCGATCCGATTTTTGCCCGTCTATCCATCCATGATTTTTAATTTTTTTCTTTCTTTTCCAAAAAGATTGAAAAATATATTGCCTTGGCTAGTTCTTAATCAGAGTGAGTTTCCTCCAGCTGCTTTAACGCTGGCAACTTGGCACAAGCCTACCGTACACACAGACCAACAGGCGTGAAGGTCCGGCAGACACAACAACTTTAATTGCATACCACACCATAGTTTTCTAGGTGCTCCACTTTGAAGACATAGGGTAGACCGAGGAACAGGAAAGTGCTGTCGAGGGCAAGTATACAACACACACACACACACACACACACACACACACACACACACACACACACACACACACACACACACACACACACACACACACACACACACACACATGGCCTAGCAGCAGAGAAGTGCTGTGCATAATACCGACGTTGTTGACGACGATGATGGTCGTTCTGCCTTTGCTACAGTAGTCTGAGTTATTTTTATGTTTTCCTCCTCCTGATGTCGCTTTTGGAGGAGGATCAAGCTAATTTTAGCTTCTAACACGCGCACACGGAGGAAAAAAAAGGATGTCGAAGATATGCACATCGAGGATGGTTATGATAAAGTTATCCTCAAGACGTCTTTACGTGCGTGTGCGTGTGTGTTTATATAATACCTGTTAAAGTGTGTGTGTGTGTGTGAGAAGGTCAGTCGAAATGTTTGCGGAACTGTAACATGAGACCAACACTGTTTGATGTCCAAGTATGTTTATTCAGAACTTGTCAAAGTCTTCATCACGAATTTCTTCACGCGCTAGCTCAACCTTTCACAACAATCTTCACATGCAGTCGTTATCAGCTTTTCTCAGGTCGCCAGTCACTTCTCAGGTTCTTCTCGGCCTCCTTAAGCGACTGCGCTGAGCTTTTAACCGACCAGGAAGTGGTGAAGCCTGATGGTCCTTCTCTGTTACAAAGAATCGTCCCCCCCCCCAGTTTTCAGATCTCCTTTCAGTTGCTAAATTTCCAGCAGCAGCTTATTACGCAAAAATATTGTTTTCTTTGTCTTGAAAGGTCAGTTTTAGTTTAACTGGCAGGTGGTATTTCCTGTCAAATGCATTTTTTTTAAAAGAAGCAAATCTTTTTGTTGTTTATATCATTCTTTCTTAAGTCCTTCCCTCCCTTAGCTTACTTTCTTTCTCTGCCCCACCCACCCCCCCTTGAACCCCCTTGCACCCACTCTCATTATTTTTTGTCTTTTCGATTTTAGAAAAAGGGTGGGGTTAGAGATGACCTGTGTGTCTGTCTGTCACTCTGTTTTCTCTCTCTGTATGTCAGTCTGTGTAGCTCACCACCTGTGTCCTGTCCTAGCAGCCATATCTGCTTGGAAGCAGGCGAAGCTCGTCTCCCAAACAACGGAGACGAACGAGAAGTCCGAGACACAAAGACATTTTGGATGGAGGCTGAGCACCACTCACTCATCCTGAAAGAAAATGGCTTGGTGCCTGAATGTTAATTAGGTGGGCCAGGGGGCTGGAGTGTTCACATTGTTGCCATAAACTGAGGGCTTATCTTGGTGCGACTTCTGTTCAACACCCCGTCACATCTCCCCGCCTACAGAACTCTGCTCCGCGAAGCACAGGTACCCGTATCTTCGGCATCTGACTGTCTTACACATGGCGGCTGGGAATCTCTTACAGAGTTCATGGCACCGCCGCCATACTCCGTGTTCTGTCCACATCTGGCCATGGCTTCAGGTAACACACTTGAGCGAACTTTTGAATTAACACACTTGCTAACACACATTCAGAGTGACGAGCGATCACACACAAACACACACACACACATACTGACAAACGGAAGGACGTACAATCACTTGCACCGACCGAAAGGGAGGCAAATTAACACACACACGCACACACACACACATGTATAGAAACATACACAGACGCACGCCTAATGACACGAGCATATTCACTCAGGTAGGAACAGAAAAAGACACACGCCTCAAAAACATATTCAGAAACAGGAAGAAACACACACACACGCACACACACACACACACACACACACACACACACACACACAGACCAGAAAATCGACACCCAGATGCAAAGTATCAACGCACGCAAACGCACATGCATATACACGAACACTCGGACACATGAACACAGATATCTACACACATACACGTAGACTTAGACCATCCCTCCCTCCACACACACACACACTCTCTCTCTCACACACACACAGAGGGAAAGAGGCGCACACAAAGGTTCACAGAATGCTGGCTGTACCCGAGAAGAGGAGGAAGTGGAATGTGCACTCAGGTGCAGGTGAGTGAGTGTGCATCGCCCATCATCATGGAATTTCTCCTCGTTAAATGATTAAAGTTAGAAAGGGAACTGCGACTGCTCCCCACAGGGATTTCTAACTGGATTTGCCGACACGTGACCCGGCACAGGACAAGTCCGGTATTCACGATGTCAGACAAAGCACAAACACTCTCTCACTTCAAGCTCATCACTTACACCTACTCTGTGCTGTGACAACACTGTCTTTCAATTAAATAAAAAAACACTCGCAGACACAGAGGCATAGACAAATGGGCAGAAAAAAAGAAAGAAAAATATCAGGAAGATGTTGAAGACGATTAACAAAAGTGAAATGCTTACATTTTACGAGGCGAGAGAGAGAGAGAGCAGGAGAGAGAGGATGTATAAAATTATTTCTGACAATGTAAATGGTTTTTATTTCAGGTCGGACGGTTTCACTGCACATTTGCATCCCCTGGTAAAAGCTGTTCTCGGAGTTGATGGAGGTGTGTGTGTGGGGGAGTGCGCTCGTCTAATAGCATCGCCGACAGTGAAGTGCACTGCACGCCGCCAGGTGAGTGGGAAGAAGGTATTTACAGGTGTGGCTATCAAACGTCAGTCAGCGTGTGCATGAAAGTGGGCGCACACAGGCGCACAGACAGACACACCCAGGCACTCCTAAAGATTCGAACACATCCACACAGACAGGAACAGAAACACAGACACACGCATAACAAGCCGATACACAGACACAAACACACATACAGACACCGTGTTTGTGCTTTGTTGTGCGTGTGCTTGTGAGTGCGTGCGTGTGGACAGAGGTACGTGTGTGATATGTATACCTGTATGTGTTCTTATGCAAACCGAGGTGCGTGGTGCGTGAGTACATGTGTATATCCGTTATATGTGTGTATATCTGTTATATGTGTGTATTGGTGTTTGTGTGTATGCGCTGTGTGTGTGTGTGTGTGTGTGTGCTCGCTCGCGCCCACGCACCCTGTTGGTCAGTGACTGTAGACGGGACAGTGAGTTGATCTCATTGTTCCCCATCATCTGACAGCCGAACACTTCCCGACAACCTGTGCGCCTACATCCCGGGCCACCCTCCGCAAGATGGCGTGACTGTCAAGTCCTATTATGTCGCCTCTAGTCTCTAGGGGAAGACACTAGACACAGCGCACCACACAACCTCGCAATCAAAATGGCTTCTACGTTCCTTGGACGACTGTTTTATCTCGTGGACGAACCACGTTGGCGGCGTTTGAACAGGTAAATTATTCTCAAATGCACCGAAACTAAACGGAGGTTGATTATCTCTCAAAGACCAGTCAGAGCGCGGATTTCATACCGGAGTCTTTGTACAACGACTTGTGTCTGGTCACCACCTCCAGCAACTTTAGGCACGTAGGCGAGCTGATAAAAATCCATGACATCCACAATCATCGAGGACAGGATTTCGTGACACATCCCACACTAAGGGGAAATTCATGAAGAAAACAGGTCATAAATATGGATAGGAAATCCCATACGGATAGTCTCTCTAATTGTTATCAACTGTTCACGAATATTTCTTTCAACCAATTCACTCCATTGTTTTATGCGACTGTTCAGAAGTTGTTGATGTCAAAATATTGTGTTCCTAAAGGACGGTTTTAAATGTTTGCTGTTTGGTAACCCAGGTAACGGAGGTAAAGCCCATACAAGTCAGGTCCTACTCACCTTCCATGTTGGTTGTAGCTAGTCAGATGGTGGTACAGGCATTTGGTCAGTCAAGCAGAGTCTAGGGGATCTAGCGAACCAGTCAATAGTATCAGCTAGTCAGGGAAACAGTAGTAAAGATTAGCCCACAAGTTTTTCAGCCAGCCAGCCAGCCAGCCAGCCAGCCAGCCAGCCAGCCAGCCAGCCAGCCAATTTAATCAAATCGTATATGTTTGTAAATCGTATTTCCTGCCAGAAGATAATTTAGGCTTCAAACTAATAAGAGGCGATGATGAGATGTTGCCGGGTGGTCTCCGTGTGAGATGTGTTTGGCTAATCACAAAGTCCTTGAGGCCAGTCAATCCCAGGCGACTCACTAGGACTTGTCAATCCCAGGCTAGTTTCTAATAGTCAATAAATACCAAGCTGGTCACTAGAGACTAGACATTACCACTCTTCTTTCTAGAAACTAGTCAGTAATAAATCATTCACAGACTCTGACGATATAATTCAATATTTCTCATAACTGCCATAAGGGACCTTCCACGACAGTAACATTCCCTAAACTCGCTGTGCCAAGATTTTTGTTCAGAAAGATATTCTAAGAAATAACTTGAATGACCGGTTTATAAATAATTTAGTTGGTCTGCAAAGAGGAAACAATTAGTAAACATCTCCTCGCCACACAAACATCTCGTGGCACCAGAATACAATGACATGAGTGACGAGTGAGTCCTGTGGGTTAATTGTCTCTAATAGAAAGCCGACGACCTGAAAGTTGCTTGGAACACAGTAAAAACCTTTTGTAGGTAAAATCGATGTACGTCCAAGACTTATTTTTGCTAAACTGAATCCCTGTTTGGAAAGTAAATTGGGTAGAACTACAAAGGAGTTGTTGAACAGCACGATTTGGAATTTTGTGCTAACTCAGTGTTAAGCTGGCTAAGTCCTAAGACGAAGATGCTTCAGTTTTTTTTTTATTGAATCAGTAATTTATTTTTGGCCACCTAATTAAGGCTTAAATTAAGACTTTACAATCCTTGCTTGGATGAGCTCACTGTCGCAAGAAGAAACACATTGCAGAGTCCACCTTTTTGATTGAAACATTCCTTCATTATATGCTGACGAAAAGAAGTTTAGGGTACCCGAGAACTTGCAAGTACTTTGCCTGCGCGCGCACAAGGAAGTAGATTTTGGAGAACAATAATTGTTTTTCCGTGAACAGATAATTATAACACAATCCGTGCTGCTGAAATCTCTTATTAAAATTGAACGAAATTGATCCCTCGAGACCTAATCAAGAAATGTTTAGACTTCATGTTGCTACATGTAAATTACCTGACATTTCAAGATGAAGAAGCTCATAAACTGCCTGAAATATCTCCGCTTGTCACTCATTCTTGTAACCGCCATGTAGTGTCACTCAGAACATTGTTAAAGACTCATAAGATGCCAAGACTGTTCAAGCTTTTCGAATCCCTTGAGACGAGCAGGACGAGTGTTGGGCTTGACCACGTGACCTGTGTGTACAGGCGCCACCTAGTGCTCGAGCATCTGACCAGGAAGGACGTGAAGGACGATCATCATGTGCACGAACATCATCCCAAAAATCTCTGTCCACCAAGACACTCTAGTCAACTCTGGGCACCTCCATTTTGCTGTCTGTTGTCTTCATGAGACATTCGCTCAGTTTCTGTGGTTCAGTCTCCAGTCAACTGAAGGATACTCAATGTTAAGCCACGTTGCTTCCACCAGTCTCTTTGGTAGAATCTTACCCCCTCATATCCCCTCATATCCCCTCATATCAAAGCCCAAATGCTTCCTTGAGAAAACCTTCTTTGCCGAAATATGTTTATCTTCTACGGGACAAAGATTATGATGGAGCCCTGATACAGCGACAGTGAGTCATGGAGGTCCATCGTAGCCTTGCACACCTTGAAATTCAACTCACAGAGATGATGGCATCAGTCTGGCAGACTAGCAGGGACTTTCATGGGGGTCATTGCGTGTGTTTTGCAGGCAACGCGGTTATTTTTAGACGACCGAGTAGGTATCAATCTCTAGGAAAAGGTCTGCATGGAAGTGGGCGACATTACAGGCAGTGAGGTAATACGGATGGACAGATGGCAGTAAGTGAACAAGAAACAAAAAACTTTCAAGCAAAGTCTCTAAATAGTTCATCTGTCGGTTTCTCTTTTCTTGACCTTTGATGTTTGTCGAGAACATTCCCCTGTACATGCAATGTCAGCATGTCGCTGGTCAGTATATCGCCAACTCTTTGACTGTCTCTATGCTGGTGATCAAATCCAGCCACCCCAAGACTACAGAAAGTAAACTGACATGATTAATAAATTCGGATTAAACACACAGCCTCATTTTCACCACTGGAACTTGTTACATCGGTTTTATGACTTTCTGTATGATCATCGACCAAGCACATAATACAAAGATCACAAACAGACAGCACACGTTACAAGTATTTCTACAAATAGCAGGAAAGTAAGAGTTGTTAACATGAATGCCATGGTGGAGGAACTTATCAGAATGGCAAGCAGCAAGTTCAAATCGAGGACAACATTGGGTGTAGTGACTATGGTGCCAATCACCAGTCCATGGCTGCTCACTTGGTCTGACCTTTGCAGGGGGGCTCAAAGGAGTCAAGAGATCAGGCCACACCCAATCAGATGGAAGAAAGAGATTAGTTCTGACAAATGTCTCCCTCCTGCTTTATCTCGGAATCCACTCTGCGCGGGTCTGACTAGCTTCTCGGGCTTCAACAGACAACCTCATCGTAGAGGGCGCCACTACAGAACCTTGCCGAGCACTCGAATCAGCCATCGACAGACAGGGCTCCCAGCACCAATACTTGGGGGCAACACTAAACACATCTTCTCCAGAAAGGCTAGACCCCTTTACTCGCTTCCCCTCTACCGAGAAAAGGCGCATTATTCTGAGTTAACATCAAAACCATTTGCAGGAAAGAAAGTTCCATGTTGTATATTTATATGGTGGCTTTCAATGGTGATTTTGTGACTGTTTCTGATGGTGGTGCGTGTTAAATATTCTCCTTCCCTAGTATTGCATCAATATCACGAGTATCACGATTGTACTGAATCGGTGTCCACGTGTTATAAAAAGTTCTTTAAAAATTATTATTAACATGTCTAGTATTGTAGGGGATCTACTAATGAGAGAAATGTAATTTAGTACAGATCCAGATTCACGACAAAACAACTTTCAAGATTGGATTGAAAAATCATTGTTCAAGAGACTCATGTTTCCTTTCATCACGAAGCGAGGAGCTCATCTAAATCCAACTGACAGACATTAATAACAGTCTTTGTCTCAAAAAAAGAGAATTTTACAAATTTGAAATCCTTTCTTCTCAACTGTTTTTGTTAACAAAAGCAAAGAATCATCAAGAATTTATTTCTTTTTTCTTTGTACTGCTTTGATATTAAGTGTACACGTTTATTATTATATATATATATGTACCGTTTATACAAGCTTTTCTATTTGTGCAGTAACCCCTTTGAGAATTTCGATTTGGCGAAGAGCAGCAAGTAGAAAGAAGATTTATAACTCGGGGGACGGGGCTGGTACTGTATGTCCAGTAAGAGTTGTTTACGAGCCTCGGTGCTTGATGCTTGGCGACTGTTGCCTCTTCTGTACAACCACCATCGCCCACTCGCCCCCAGTTGCCCACCTGATGTCTTACAGTGTCACAACCATTATATCATCGAACCCTGACCAGCGAGCGCCGCTTCTTGAGAAGCCAGAGAAGAGTCCATTGGCCGAATAGGATAAGATAATACTTTATTTGTCCTGGAGGGCAATTCGGTGGCAGCTCGATAACAAAAAATGAAATAAAATAAAGAAACACATTTGTATGCACCAAACAGACTTCCACATTCATGTTTCATTCATTCGCACTGCACCATTCAAGAGACGCACGGCTGAAACAACGAATGACAGCCGCAGTCTGTTAGTCCTGCATGCAGATATACAAAATCAGCGGCCCGATGGGAGCTGGACAAACTCTCTCGACAGGACATGTCTGTCATCACAGAGGATTGCAGACACTTTCAGAAATGTCTGCCTGTTATACAGAGTCTGAAGAGTACTTTGGGCTGTCCTAATGACTTTTGAGCAGGTGGATACCACACGATGTAAGCTGCTCTTGTCCTTCACCGATAAACTGTTGTAGAAACAGATAGACGAGAAGGACAGCACGCTCTCTATGTGCGATCTGTAAAAAAGCTGAAAAAATTGGTGGGAGACAGAGAAAGATTTCAGCTTCCGGAGAAGGAAGAGGCGCTGCTGAGCTTTCTTCACGATGGCTTGGGTGTTGACATCCCAGCAAAGTCGCCTGTCGAAGATGGTGCCCAGGTATTTAAAAACAGTAACCATTTCCACCTCCTTGTCGTGGATGACACTTACAGGACTTGGTGGAGAATTCCGACGGAAATCGAAAACCATCTCTTTGGTCTTACTTACATTAAGTTCTCAGAAATTGTCATCGCACCAGGCAATAAATTCTTCCAAAACACAATGTTCTGCCGCAAATACCATCAGGACCTGAGGCTATTGGCTTGTCTTTGCGCGATGCGCGTGAAGAGATTTGCTCTTTACAATGCAACAGGATTGACATCCTCAGTATTGGACTGCTTATGAATATCCTCTTCTGCAGCTATTCATTCATTACTATTAACAGAGTGACGACCAACCAGACAGACGGGCTGGCAGACAGACAGACAGACAGACAGACAGACAGACAGGGCAGGACATCACAGACAGACAGACAAACAAGGCAGGACATCACAGACAGACAGACAAACAAGGCAGGACATCACAGACAGACAGACAAACAAGGCAGGACATCACAGACAGGAAAGAAACACAGAAAGAAGAATACAGACAGACGGGACGTGGTGCGCAGACTGACAGTGTGGGAAGTATCTTATAACCCAGTGTAAGAGAATTCCTTACTGGTTGGGTCTTTACCAGTCATCCCCACCACACACTAAGCATCCCGACACGCTCAACGCTCTTCATTTTGTCTTGCCCTCGAGAAATCAAATTCACTGCCTCGGCTTCAGCACATCCGCGTCGACACATCTGTTACCACGTCTGTGACCACTAACTGTGATGGCCTGATTGGAAACATCTCTATTGATCTCCCCATGTTTACATACATAGTAACCGACCTTGACCTCTTTTGCAGAGGCCGTTCTCAAAAAAGCTTGTGGAGCAGAGCAACATGGCGCCGGGTATCGACCAGGACTCAACGCCACTGTGCTTTTAAAGAAAATGCATGAACCACACATCGTAAACTTGCAAAATAGTTCTGGGAAAAAATAGAACAGACTTGGGATAGTGGGAAATAACAAATGAACCAAGGAAAGCTCATGACTGCAGGAAAACTCGGAAGACCTCGTCACTGGTGTCGTGCAGACAAGTTTCGGGTTTATTGAAAGCATTGTGACGATGCACCCAGACAGTTGAACCTCATGGCCACACTAATGATGATATCACACGACAAAGCTTAATGTTCTTGAAAGACGAAGACTGATTTTCCTGTCAAACACCAGTCACAACTATGGAGGGAAAGTATTCCTCAGAACGCATCGAGCTGGGAAAGGTTGAGAAACAATAAATTTCGCAGATCTGAAGAATTTTTTATCATAAAAAAATTGACAGATTCATTATCCAGTCGAACAGTCCTGTAAAAAGTAATATTTATTTCTAGTTTGTGGCGCCCTCTATTTTTAGAAAGTTTGAGTTGCATATCGGGAACGTTTTACAAGCGATCTCCACTTTACTTATAAAATGTAAATTACACAAACAAGAACTAAACACATTTAATCTTTGATTTATTTAATAGTGCCACATGAAAAACTCCATTGAAAAGCTGATTTCCTGGTAAAGGTGCAGAAATGTTGATAGAAAAATCCACGCACTACCGATTGTTTGTTTGTGTGTACGTGCATAGAGTGGGGGGGGGGTGCATGTATATACGTTTGAGAAGAGAGAGAGAAACTTTACTAGTTCCACTTCTCTTGGACAAGACAGCGAGATTGTTTGTAGAAGTCTATGTTGTATTTTAAAGGTGATAGTAAAGTTTTGTCCCTCTTCCCACCCTGTTAATTCACCCGACATTTCAGATTGTATCACGAAGCTAATCTCGCCAATGTACGCGAGATCACGTTAAATGTGACGTCATTCTCTCAACCGACTCACCTCGTGTGGATTAAGTTCCAAACTGGGAAAGTAGCCAGCAGCAGGGGAAAGAATTAGTACAGCTCATATAATCTTTTGAAATTTTTAAAAAATAAAATTGCAGAAAAAAATGACCGAAAAAGATTTTTAATTTCAACAAAAATATTAAAAGAAAAAGATTAAAAGCAAGATTATCAGTGTAAGAATAGATACAACCGCTTATTTGAAATGGACTCGCCCACATCAAACCCAGAGTTTTCTGGTGTAAAACAGAAGAATAACCAGAGATACCCATGAACGCGATAAGATTAGTAACTAGGAGTCGTCTGTTACAGTAAGGCATCACAGCAGGCGGCCTCACCCTCTTACAATGAATGACAGTTCCAGTACCACTTTGGTTCTGCACTTTGTCCATCTTGAAGGGAATTCTCAACTGGGCAAAGTACCGAACTCCCCCCCCCCCAAAGTCCCACTTCATTGGCAAATATATTGCGAAACAAGTTAAGACTTAGTATGTTGACCAAAGTTTATTTATCCCAATTGTTCGCCCTCAGAAACCTGTAACATTCGCACACAGCTTTGCCAAACTTGGTCAAAGGTTTGAGAAGATTCTTCCGGTTAAGAAGGGCCGTTACTCACGGAAGCTAGAATATAGGAATCCTCCAGCGCAGGCATCATCTTGGCTTTCATCCCCCTTTGCCTATCAATATAAGAGCTCATTTCTAGTACAATAAGGCACAAAACAACGATGCAGTAGAATTTGTCTCTTACAAAATACCTTAGATCATGCAATGTCGTTGTTCTCACTATCTCAGCAAGAGGTATCAATCTTGCGTGGCCTCCCTTTGTAATTCTGGGTTTGCGCGATGAATAATGGATGGAGCAGGACTGCGACAAGGATACACAATCTGCTTTGGAAAGGACAAAGTGAGCAGCAGTCAGTCTAAACACAGTCTGACTGGACATTAGGCGACTGCCTGCTTGCTTAGAGCTTTGGTGATGTTTTATGATTGGGACTGAGGCCAGGCAGGGAGACTGAGACGAATGCTGACTGTCAGGGAAGACTTCAGACCACTAGTGTGTTCTCGAAAAAAATCTGTTTGACAGGATCGAATGAAAGAAGTAGATGACTTTTTTAAAGTCTATTAAATGGGATTAACCGTTACAACAAGCAGCAGTCCAATCTTTCTATTCTTAACAAAAATAACCAAAAAAACAAAACAACAAAAACTCATGCTTCTAACAATCAGACCAAAGAGACAAAATCTGGCCACCCCATTGTAAGTGTTTAAATCGGTTCTCAACCAATAATGAAGGTACAGAGCTACAGACTCAGGTGTTACTACTGACAATAACTTCTTTTTTATATTAGTTTAGTAACTGAGTTTATTCTTCCCCGAAAAGGGCGAGAGCTAGATAAAGCATGCTGGCTTATTCTGTCCCTTCCTTAGTCAATCAAGAATTATCATTGTTATTGTCCTTGCCTTCATCGTCTTCACACATTTCTCCCCTTGTCTGTCATTTTCACATTCCCTGCGCTTATTTGCCTCTCGTTGTCTTTTCAAAATGACTGACGGTGTCACAGCAGAAGCCAACCCTCCAGTTATTCTCTGTGTGTCTGCCTCATCATTCGTGATTGAAATTCCCTCTCCTGTCCACGTGACTTCATGGATGGTTCCACTGGACACGTCGGTGGCGATGTCCTCCCTCCAGGGAGGCTTCGTCTTCCACTCAGTAGGTGGCAGTCTGTCCCTATTTGACAATCGGTTGTCTCCTCCTCGCTGACCTTATTCGTCAACGGCGCTTCTTTCTCTCTCATCTGGTAAAAGCAAGTGTGTGTGTGTGTGTGTGTGTGTGTGTGTGTGTGTGTGTGTGTGTGTGTGTGCGTGCGTGCGTGCGCATGTGAGAGAGAAAAACTAAATAAGAGAGAGATCAATATTGAGCATTATTTATTTCAACTTTGACAACAGAAAATTTGTCCATTTTTAGTGTTTTGCTATTAAAATCCAGTTTGGAAAACTCAAGTAGACTCCTCTCCCTCTCTTCAACGCCTCTCTAGGGTTTGCGTCCTCCCTTAGGAACCTCGCTTTCCAGCAAGATGCTAAGTCCAGCAACGATTGCTACAACCGTTGACCAGTAGGTGTCAGAGCAAAGTGGATCCTCTTTGGTCAGAATGCCAGCTGATGAGAGGAGACTGGTGTTAGAGGAAGTGACGGATCCCGTCGACATAAAAAGCTTTTTGCGCCCGTCTGACAAACTGAGCTACTGTCAGCAATGTTAACATTCTTGTAGGAGTTCCATTCCCGATACATTATGAAAAATGAAATGGCAGTGACAACTCCCGCACACCAGTCCCCCCCCCTTTTCTCTCTCACTCCTCCTGGTCTGCTGGTCACACTTTGATCAGACGACAGCCCGGGTTTCCTTCAGTCTCATATTTGCAGATCCCCATCACACACTCACACCTCATCATGGTGTACACCCCCGCGCCAAGTGTTTTCGCATAGTGTCATAATGTCAGTGTCATAGTGTCATTGTGTCATAATGCCAGTGTCATAATATCATAATGTCATAGTGCCATAATATCATAGTGTCATAATGTCATAGTGTCATTGTGTAAAATCTGAGCTCGTCACCCTGACGTCTCCAAGGTATCGCAACATTTCAGATTAATTTCCACAAATGCCCGAGTTTTGCCATCCTTGGCCTCAGCATGGTGAAGCAGGGTAAATGATGGTCGGTATAAAAATAAAATAGTTTGTAGTCCTTGAACACGATATCTGTCCAAACATAATGGTCGTCGTTCTTTTAGGGATGGGGAATTGATTTTATATTATTTTCTTTCGCAAAAACACCGGCCTCACAGAATGGCTATGCTTTTTCATTGCCTGTCAACCGAGTTTTTAAAAAAAATAATACATTGTGTTTACTGAATCCAAAATGACAACTTTCAGTGGCAGCTTAACAATTATGCTATTAATTCTTACTTAATAATAATGACAGGGAAGAATGTCAAGTTTTGAATACCCTGTGTGACGTCACTAGGGTGAATGACGGGTTAATCCGACAGAGATTGTGCAGGGTTGAGCATGCAGACATGAGAACAGACTGGACAGGGTTTAGCATGCAGACATGAGAACAGACTGGACAGGGTTTAGCATGCAGACATGAGAACAGACTGGACAGGGTTTAGCATGCAGACATGAGAACAGACTGGACAGGATTAGCATGCAGACATGACAACAAACTGGACAGGATTAGCATGCAGACATGACAACAAACTGGACAGGGTTTAGCATGCAGACATGAGAACAGACTGGACAGGGTTTAGCATGCAGACATGAGAACAGACTGGACAGGGTTGAGCATGCAGACATGAGAACAGACTGGACAGGATTAGCATGCAGACATGAGGACAGACTGTACAGGATTAGCATGCAGACATGAGGACAGACTGTACAGGATTAGCATGCAGACATGAGAACAGACTGGACAAGGTTTAGCATGCAGACATGAGAACAGACTGGACAAGGTTTAGCATGCAGACATGAGGACAGACTGGACAGGTTTAGCATGCAGACATGAGAACAGACTGGACAGGTTTAGCATGCAGACATGAGAACAGACTGGAGAGGATTAAACGAATGACAGCAACCTGTTTCCCACTGTGGCGGACACACAGACCCGCAGTTTACCCAGCAATGTCTAACATCTTAGCGGTCCTCGGGTGTTTCATTTGGCTGTTTACCAGCTGTTATTCTGCGTTTTTTCTGCGTGTGATTGTAAGAGTTACATGCTATGCAAAACATCTAACAGCACACTCTTGCGAAAAGTTAATCTCCCTCGGTTAAACACCTGAGTACATTTTTAGAGTAACATTGAACCAACTATACTACGGGTTGCAGTCAACTGACCACACCCATACGCACACCCCCCACACACCCACACAACCACACACACTACTACAACCTCACCAATCTGGGTCGCGACAGCTCTTTCAAGACAAGCAAAGAATCTGTCCGTGGGCTTTAAGGTGTTATTCTAACAAACAGCAAATAAATAGATAACACTTTAGCTAGCCACATACCATGGACCCCACCAAGAGTAATGACACTCTCATTAGAACAAGCCCTCTGAAACACAAGATGATGATGATGATGATGATGATGATGATGATGATGATGATGATGATGATGATGATCTAACATCATCATCTAGCGATAGCAGCTTTGATCGTTTTTATGAGACTTTCCCGTGGAGCAGGTGAGATACAGATTATGATCTGCGTACAAGGATTTTGGTCGGTGACAGTGAACCACTGACTGGCAACCTGCACATAGGGCTACCACCACTTCAGGTTCTTACCCCGTACATAATATCCCCCCCACCCTTTTCAGGTAGTGGAGGGTGGAGGGGAATCAGAGTGTCATGAGGGGCGTTTGGGGATCGTTTCTCATCAGTTGTGCCTGTGATCTTCAATGTACTGTCACATGAGATGACTTGCTCGCTACAAAATGTTGAGACAGACAGGATTTACATCTCAGCGAGTTTATGAAGTTGGCAGCGCAGTCCTCCCAAAAACGAAGAATCGTGATTGATGCTGACACATATCAAATTATTTAGCCGACACAAAGTTGAAACTAGTTTGAAAACTTGACGAAACCGATCTGATATCTTTTCGACTGTCGCTAGATGTATAAAAAGACTGAAAGTTTTAAGTCGAAGAAAATTAATTTCGTGTTAATAAGTGCAAAATGTCACTGGAGAATATCTGTGTGGGCACACACACGCACGCACACGCACACACGCACACGCACACACACGCACACGCACGCGCACGCGCACGCAGTCAGGACCAGGAATGGGCAGACAGGGCAGAAGAAAGAGGAACTAAAAGATTTGGGAAGAAATAAAATTACTTGAAAAATAGACCGGAACGGACCCGGGTAGACCGGCGGGAGAACAGGCGGCCACCCGTCATCTCCCGTGACCCCCACAAATTGAATTTTATGCTTTTGGCCCTCCCCCCCCCCTGTGGTTTGGCCACGTGTAATGAAATCATGGAACTGCAGCGACCACCGGGGGAGACAACAAATGTAGAGGTGGTGTCCGAGGGCCGGTGCACTTTAGCCTATGTTTCTCTCCCTGTTATGTCTCATGCACTTTATTTCCTCCTCTCATCCTTTTCCAGGGGGGATTTAACAATGTTGCTCGGGTTTTCAAGACTGGTTGATCACAACTCACCTATTTTTAAAAACTTTTTTTACACTCTCATTTTTTTTCTAAGATGTAACGAAGCAAGATGCATGATAGCATTTCTGTAAAAGGTGGGTCAGTTCCAGGAAGAAGTCCAGAGATGAAGACAATCTCCTTGGCATATGCCTTGTCGTTATTCTCCACTTCTTTACAGATCGATGATTCTACAATGTCATTATCCTGGGCTCGTCTGGGAGTCACGGGGTGCACTGTGACAATTAGTCATGCCAGACCTCTTGCCAAACACTTTTCCCAAGCAGTTTGTTGATACCTGCAATCGTCGATATCTCGAACGTAAAAAAATAATTTGCATTTTTCTCTTAATCACGTGAAATCACGCGTTAGTTTGAGAAAATTGTTGTCTGAATATCAAACTGAGTTACTGTATCTTTGACATCTCAGACCCTGCTGTATGCGAGCTAACTACGTCACACGTATACAGGTGAAAGCGAGCTAACTACGTCACACGTATACAGGTGAAAGCGAGCTAACTACGTCACACGTATACAGGTGAAAGCGAGCTAACTACGTCACACGTATACAGGTGAAAGCGAGCTAACTACGTCACACGTATACAGGTGTAAGCGAGGTAACAACGTCACACGTATACAGGTGTAAGCGAGGTAACTAGGTCACACGTATACAGGTGAAAGCGAGCTAACTACGTCACACGTATACAGGTGAAAGCGAGCTAACTACGTCACACGTATACAGGTGTAAGCGAGCTAACTACGTCACACGTATACAGGTGAAAGCGAGCTAACTACGTCACACGTATACAGGTGTAAGCGAGGTAACAACGTCACACGTATACAGGGGAAAGCGAGCTAACTAGGTCACACGTATACAGGTGTAAGCGAGGTAACTACGTCACACGTATACAGGTGTAAGCGAGGTAACTACGTCACACGTATACAGGGGAAAGCGAGCTAACTAGGTCACACGTATACAGGTGTAAGCGAGGTAACTACGTCACACGTATACAGGTGTAAGCGAGGTAACTACGTCACACGTATACAGGTGTAAGCGAGGTAACTAGGTCACACGTATACAGGTGTAAGCGAGGTAACTACGTCACACGTATACAGGTGTAAGCGAGGTAACTACGTCACACGTATACAGGGGAAAGCGAGCTAACTACGTCACACGTATACAGGTGTAAGCGAGGTAACTACGTCACACGTATACAGGTGTAAGCGAGGTTACTACGTCACACGTATACAGGGGAAAGCGAGCTAACTAGGTCACACGTATACAGGTGTAAGCGAGGTAACTACGTCACACGTATACAGGTGTAAGCGAGGTAACTACGTCACACGTATACAGGTGTAAGCGAGCTAACTACGTCACACGTATACAGGTGAAAGCGAGCTAACTACGTCACACGTATACAGGTGAAAGCGAGCTAACTACGTCACACGTATACAGGTGTAAGCGAGCTAACTACGTCACACGTATACAGGTGAAAGCGAGCTAACTACGTCACACGTATACAGGTGTAAGCGAGGTAACTACGTCACACGTATACAGGGGAAAGCGAGCTAACTAGGTCACACGTATACAGGTGTAAGCGAGGTAACTACGTCACACGTATACAGGTGTAAGCGAGGTAACTACGTCACACGTATACAGGGGAAAGCGAGCTAACTAGGTCACACGTATACAGGTGTAAGCGAGGTAACTACGTCACACGTATACAGGTGTAAGCGAGGTAACTACGTCACACGTATACAGGTGTAAGCGAGGTAACTAGGTCACACGTATACAGGTGTAAGCGAGGTAACTACGTCACACGTATACAGGTGTAAGCGAGGTAACTACGTCACACGTATACAGGGGAAAGCGAGCTAACTACGTCACACGTATACAGGTGTAAGCGAGGTAACTACGTCACACGTATACAGGTGTAAGCGAGGTTACTACGTCACACGTATACAGGGGAAAGCGAGCTAACTAGGTCACACGTATACAGGTGTAAGCGAGGTAACTACGTCACACGTATACAGGTGTAAGCGAGGTAACTACGTCACACGTATACAGGTGTAAGCGAGGTAACTACGTCACACGTATACAGGTGAAACCGAGCTAACTACGTCACATGTATACAGGTGTAAGCGAGGTAACTACGTCACACGTATACAGGTGAAAGCGAGCTAACTACGTCACACGTATACAGGTGTAAGCGAGGTAACTACGTCACACGTGTACAGGTGTAAGCGAGCTAACTACGTCACACGTATACAGGTGAAAGCGAGCTAACTACGTCACACGTATACAGGTGTAAGCGAGGTAACTACGTCACACGTGTACAGGTGTAAGCGAGCTAACTACGTCACACGTATACTGGTGAAAGCGAGCTAACTACGTCACACGTATACAGGTGAAAGCGAGCTAACTACGTCACGCGCATACTGGTGTAAGTGAGCTAACTACGTCACACGCATACAGGTGAAAGCGAGCTAACTACGTCACTCATATACAGGTGAAAGCGAGCTAACTACGTCACTCATATACGGGTGAAGCGAGCTAACTACGTCACACTTTACTGCAGTCGGTGTGTTGCTTGATTATTACAGCACAGCCTACTGCTGTAAGTGAGCTAACTAAGTCACACTATATTGCTGTAAGGTTGCCTTACCTACACCACACCACACAGCTGTCACTTGTTATTTACCTACGTCACACTGTCCTATAACTATGCCATGTGTAGGATGTACATCGTTTTCTTAGGTATTGTCATGTCATTCAAACAGCTCAGAATCATTGTTCATGACTTCCTGCTCTGTCTCCCCATATGACTACGTGACGTAGTGCGGTCTACGTTTAACTGCAGTCAGAAAACTGTTTGACGACGTCACACTATGGTGCAGGATTTTGTTTGGCTATACCATCCAGGAGTCTAGTGGCATGACTAAGTCACAGAGCAGTCACCTGTACTGCATGACTTCGTCATTACTTTGTGGTTGATGTGACGTTCGACTACGGCGCAACATACTGTAGTCAGCTTAATTGTTTGACCACGTCACACTTTACCGGTCAGCGAGCTGCCTGACTACGTCACACCATGCAACTGTCATCTCGTCTTCAGGTGGTGTCCAGACAATGCAAACATCGCCAGTAAAAGAAAGCAGTTACCACGCCATGCCCAGTCCTAAGTCAAAGGGCAGCAAGGTAATCGTCTTACATAACTACCGGCCATCTACCCGGCCATCTACCCGGCTTCTCTGCCATTTTGACATGTCAGCCGTTGTTAAAAGTTTACGAGGTCACGGCACTAGTATCAAGGAATGCCGTATTGCTGGTTCATTGACCGTTTTATTAGCGACTGGAATCCCGGGAGAGATGACGGTTCTATCCAATTCCATTCGTTGGTGAGAAGAAGGGGGAGGGGGAGGAGGAAGGTTGGGGGGGGACCTCAATTTCCTCAAAAGGATGTTTATGTAAGCACCGCCAGTATACTCTCAGAGCAGAGGCTGTGGAGGAAGGACCGGTCAGTACTATTTCCATAGCGGCTGACACCTGAGAAGGCGGACTTGTTTTTCTGACCGATTTTCTGACCGCAATTAGCCAAAGACACAAACTCATGAACACAACTGTCACTCGTGGTGTCCTGGAAACATCGTCATCAGTGAAGAGCTTCATGCACTGTCATCAGCGCCACTGCTGGTGACGAGCGATGGTGTCACGGCGGTTAGTTACTGTCAAGAGGATGGACAGTTACTGGAGCTCGAATACAACACAACAGACAAAACAATCGAGTTGAGGGAAGTCAGATGTAACAGCTGTCGTCATAAGCCATTAGTTGAAATTGCATTAAACTTGACTTTCGGTCAACTGTGAGTAGTTATTAAAACCCTCGGCACATTTCTGTCTGAAAGATTTCAGGCTGGCTACTTTGTGACGGTCATTTTTGTACACCCCCACCCCCACCCCTGCATTGTTACCTGAGACAGAGTGTGAACTGACTTCATCATTTCAGGCCACCATTTACACTCTTTTTTTTGTTACATTCGAATTTGTTACTATTAATATTCCTGTATGTTCAGTATGATTATGAAAGCTGGCACCTTGTAAAATCTTATCACAAGAATTATGGACATAAAATATGTTTACTGTCAGTTCGTCGTTGACCATAAGAATGATATGAGCAAACAAAGAGCATATCTTAATGAAAATATAAATATGTCAATGGTCAAAACAGAACAAAAATCAACAATAAAAATATACATATAAAAAATATAAAAATATAAATTATTAAATTTCAGAACCAAACATACTTGCAAGAACGCAAATGTAAAAAAGAGAAAAATAATGAAAGAACTGTGCAAGTAAAGACATTGAGAAGTGAGGAGAATGTAAAGAAAAAAAAGGAAGAAAAGAAGGAAGAAAAGTCGATTACACTTGGACGGAGCTGTGTGCCTCATTCTCTAACTTCAGTCCCGGGGTCATTAGGTCAAGTAATGGCACGTGCAATGAAGTCACATCAGAGGAAGACATCACATCGCTATTTAGGGTGGGGGTCGAGAAATTAAGAAACATTAGACCAACTGGCCACGTGAGACACAAGCCCAGAGGGTGGGGCTTACAGTTAAAGGTGGGGAAGGCGTGGATCGAAAGAAAACGATTACAAAAGTTGTTTTTAAATGTTCTTTGTTCCTTCAGAGAGAGAGAGAGAGAGAAAATTACAATCTCGAAAGAGAGGCTTAACAAGGAGAAGGAGCCGACATACACATAATTGTGTGTTGTGTCTTGATTGTGAAGGTTGTATGATGTTGTCACGTGATGGGTCATTAGTGGAGGAGCTGCAGAGGGTTTCTGTCTCGTTTCTACTCTGGACTTTAGCGGCTATCGCCATTTCCCGAAGCCAGGACAACAATGAGATGCAGCAGATCGTATTGAGCAGGTTGGAAATTTGATTACACATCTACGAAGTTGTCAAGAAAAAAAATCACTCTTCTAGACTGAGTAATTGAAGAAAAAAGATTAAAAAAAAAACAACTCTTTGAATGACAAAACATCGGCAGGAGACTCAGAATACACTCCTACACTGGGGACATCGTTTGACACCGGGGGTAAAGAGGCTACGAGGGAACTGTAACAGTATATTTGTAGCACAAAGAAAGCATGAGAGCATCACTAAGAGAAAATAGAGGAGGCCTTTAGAAAGAAGATTTCAGCTGCTCGCTGTCACTTGTAGACGATTTGTTGGAAGGGCAGAGGTTGTAACAAAAGACTGAGCATCATTACCTCCTCCGCCATCCGCTCAACAGAGGACGCAGACGACTAGAAAAGAAGAAATAAAATGGAACAAAAACTTACTCAGGCCCAGAACAGTGCAAATAAAATAGAAGATTATGTAACGAAGTTTGATGTGAGATCACAAGAGTAATCAATAACAGGATTCAGCCAGCAAGATAGTAAAGAAATAACAAAATACACATGGAGTGAGGCTAGTATGCCACTGATGTCACCCATCAAACTGTTTCTCTTAATGTCTCTTTCTACACACACACACACACACACACACACACACACACACACACACACACACACACACACACACACACACAAACGCACGCTCATACGTACTTCCGCACCTACGCACTCAGAAAACGAGAGCTGGAGACAGAAAAAGTATGGACTAAAAGAAAGCTCAATATTAATTTATTATGATTATCTATGGGAGCCATCATAACTATCAGAGTAGGAGAGCAGGCGACAGTGAACGACGACAACTGTCAGAAGGAGGTGGCAGTTGGTGGACAACCCTTGACAAATCTTTGACACTGTGTGTGTGTGTGTGTGGACGAGCATGTGCTTGGCTGTCTGTGTCTGTATGTGAAGGTAGGCAGTCAGTGAGATGTGTTGATTGAACGTTGACACTAATGTTCTAATAGGTTTCACTTGCTTTTAGAATCAAAATATGTAGGTTGTTTATTCCAGGATGTATTACTGCTTGTAATATGTAGCAGCCTCTTTTCTGATTCTCTATTGTTTACAACAATAATAACTACTAAGTAATAAATATCACTGGATGTGATTGAGAGAATGCAAGAGATTAAAGTAAATCGTAATAGTATTAATTAAAACCCGGAGGGTATTCACTAAAACAGTTACCAACAACTCTGGACACCAGTGCCATTATCAACCGGAAATGATGAGATCGACTCTGGGAGCAGACGACTAACTACGTGAGAATGGTCACGTGGGAGAAACCTTTCAGCTGTCCAAGATGCCCCAGTTCATTCGGTTGTAGGGAGAGTGTTTTGTAGAACACCACGTGACCTGGTTGACAGCAGGCACTGAGGTTATTTTGGTGGAAAGATCCTGAAATAAATGCACGTGAGGGACGATGAATGTAATGATGTACAGAGCGACCACAACGCTAGTGGCATCACAGGCCGCTAGTCGAAGCCAGTAGAAGAAGTTTGTGAAAGAAGACTGACGTCAGTAACTATAATAATCATTTTTGACGACGACGACGATGATGATGATGACGACGACGACTACGACGACGACGATGATGAAAGTTAAATAAGTCCCTTGAACAGTAGAGTGGCCCTACCAAGGTGACTGTGGAGCTGTTGGTGACTGCAGAATGTGATGGTCTGGGGTCGATTACAAACGCCCTCTCTTGGCGAGCTTGTCAAGTACAGAGTCTGACGTCATATCCGCCACCTGCGCGACTCGTTTACATTAACTGGAATTTGTGGCAGCGGCGCCTTGTGCCTTGTGTCCTGGACATCGTTCTTGGTGGCAGTCCCTCGGCGTGAGCAATGAACCTTTTGAAATGCGAGTAAAGTACAAACGTGCCCTGCTTTACCTCCATCCTATGAGAACACGATGTGATTACTTTCCCGCCCTCCTCTTGTCACCCGGGGCAACGCACCAGTACGAAGGGCTCGGCGTTATGCATGCAGCAGCCAGAAGGCATCTGCACGGGGCCAGCAACCTGATGAGAAGCCTGCTTGATATTAGCATACATCGTATGCTTCAATGGAAGATAACAATTTGGGATTGTTTCCCTTGTTTACTGAAGATGAATTTTCAAACTGAGACGAGCAGAGAGCCAAATATTTGACAAAACTTTCTCACTATGGCATTTATTTTCTATTTTAAAAAATATTGTAGCAAATTAAACACATTTTGTTGTTTTTGGTAACTTAGTTTTCAATGAAGTAATCAATGAACAATGCTTAAATATAAAATATTTGTCAGAAAAAAACAATGAACAGAGTTTGAATATCAAATATTTGTCTTAAACTGGAAGGAAAAGTGAAAGAGCAACAAGAAAGAGAGGAAGAATTGTTTGGGATATTATTTTATTGCAAAATTTTGTTCAAACGTCTCCCTTTATGTAAGAGAAGAATTTTGCAATGGGTGGTCAGATGTTTCAGAATGAGTTTCTTGAACCACTTCATCGCAATTGTTTTTTCAAACTTATAAATTTAATCAAATTTTGTTGAGGCGAGGACCGAGGACTCAGGCAGTCACACCTAGAGTTCATTAACCAGCCTCAAGACAGGTTAGGGTCAAGGTAAAGACGGAAGTGGCGGACTTCTTCTGTATGCAACTGATGCAAGTCGGATGTTGCACACGAAGCATCTTTGAGGGGAGATTACTCTCGCAAAATGTCTGGCCCCGCAGGACTGCGGAAGATTCCTTTGATCAATTGCTGGTTGCGGCTGTTTGATTGGACGAAGCCAGCAAAGAAGCTAAGAAGA
Source organism: Marisa cornuarietis (assembly GCA_004794655.1). Taxonomy (NCBI): domain Eukaryota; kingdom Metazoa; phylum Mollusca; class Gastropoda; order Architaenioglossa; family Ampullariidae; genus Marisa; species Marisa cornuarietis. The sequence continues at coordinate 1,954,031 of SMMW01000619.1, read as the reverse complement.
GAGTCTGACAGGTCCTCGAGGTATCGACTTTATCAAGAGACCAGTCGTCTCCTTTGCAACCGGCTTGCTGGATAGTGACCTCCCTTTGCTCAATTACTTGAACACCCTAAACACCTCAGCTTCCTTGTCGGTAGTTTTTTTTTTAAATTTTACTACTTTGTCTTCACGCATGCTACACAGTTACAAACATGTCAACTGAGCTGAAACTGTTAATAGTTTATAACGGACAATACTCCTCGCTCTTCATCTCCTGAACTGTGTAATTATCTTTCCCTTGTCGCTCTGTATGTTAGACAGCCTCTTACAGAGTCGAGACGGTGATTGATTAGTTACGTGTAGAGCTGTAGACAGTCACGTGTAGAGCTATAGACAGTCGAGTTGAGAGCTGTAGACAGTCACATGTAGAGCTGTAGACAGTCACGTTGAGAGCTGTAGACAGTCACATGTAGAGCTGTAGACAGTCACGTTGAGAGCTGTAGACAGTCACGTGTAGAGCTATAGACAGTCACGTTGAGAGCTGTAGACAGTCACCTGTAGAGCTGTAGACAGTCACGTTGAGACCTGTAGACAGTCACATGTAGAGCTGTAGACAGTCACGTTGAGAGCTGTAGACAGTCACCTGTAGAGCTGTAGACAGTCACGTGTAGAGCTGTAGAGAGTCACGTTGAGAGCCGTAGAGAGTCACGTTGAGAGCAGTAGACAGTCACGTTTAGAGCCGTAAACAGTCACGTGTAGAGCTGTAGACACTCGCGTGTAGAGCTGTAGACAGGTGTAGAGCCGTAAACAGTCACGTGTAGAGCTGTAGACACTCGCGTGTAGAGCTGTAGACAGGTGTAGAGCCGTAAACAGTCACGTGTAGAGCTGTAGACACTCGCGTGTAGAGCTGTAGACAGGTGTAGAGCCGTAAACAGTCACGTGTAGAGCTGTAGACACTCGCGTGTAGAGCTGTAGACAGGTGTAGAGCCGTAAACAGTCACGTGTAGAGCTGTAGACACTCGCGTGTAGAGCTGTAGACAGGTGTAGAGCCGTAAACATTCACGTGTAGAGCTGTAGACAGTCACGTTGAGAGCCGAAGACAGTCAGGTGTAAAGCTGTAGACAGTCAGGTGTAGAGCTGTAAACAGTCAGTTTTTCTGCTGTTAGTCCTGTCACGTTATTGAACTGTGGAAAGCTTTCAGAGCTGTAGACAGCCAATTTCGAAACCGTAGAAGTTTCTGGCATGCCGACAGTAAGTTAAGATAGACAGGGGGCGCTTTGTTCAGACCTGAAGAAAGTCACTTGATGATAAGGACTTTTAAGACCTTTGACAATATGCTTAAGAGCTGACTGACATCATGGCAACTGCCATCTGACTATGTCATCTGAGGATGTTGCACGAAGGAAGGAAATGAATGTTGTGGTATTTCAAGGAGTCGGATAAAGGCTGAGGGCTCTGCTGCTGATGAGAACACGGCAAACGATTTGGACGAGTTTCATAATGAAACGACGATAAAGTTAAAAGGAGCGGAACTTGCAAAGATGATGGCAGAGATGAATAATGGGAATGATGAGAAGAAATATAAATTGAAAACCGCAGGAAGCATAATGACATGAGGCATAAACATTGCAGCATTACATAACATTGATTAAAGCACAGTCCCGTGTAAAATAAAATGCAATGCGTGTTGCTAGTTGCTGTGAGCCGTGCACAGACCAAATCAAAAGTAAGGAGGAATTGGATAAAGTACAGCAGTTGTCAGCAGTTACCTGGAATTTAATATTTGCTGACCTGTCAAACATGTCACCTGTGTCTGGTCAGCTTTCACTTCTTATCGGAATTCATCTACACACAGGCATCGACTACCTCAGGACATGATGACTCAAACAGCATGAGGTTGTGTTGGTGTCAGTCTATGTATGGTCACGTGTATATTTGTGTCAGTTTGTGCTGGTGTCAATCCATGTATGGTCACGTGTATATGTGTCAGTTTGTGCTGGTGTCAATCCATGTATGGTCACGTGTATATGTGTCAGTCTGTGCTAGTGTCAGTCTATGTATGGTCACGTGTTTATGTGTCAGTCTGTGCTAGTGTCAATCCATGTATGGTCACGTGTATATGTGTCAGTCTGTGCTAGTGTCAGTCTATGTATGGTCACGTGTATATGTGTCAGTCTGTGCTAGTGTCAGTCTATGTATGGTCACGTGTATATGTGTCAGTCTGTGCTAGTGTCAGTCTATGTATGGTCACGTGTACACTTGTGTCAGTCGGTGCTGGTGTCAGTCCATGTATGGTCACGTGTACTGCTGTGTCAGTCTGTGCTGGTAATAGTCCATGTATAGTCACGTGTATATCTGTGTCAGTCTGTGCTGGTGTCAGTTTATGTATGGTCACGTGTATATTTGTGTCAGTCAAGAAATTGTATCAAAGATGTTACATAAAACAAAGCGAAAACTCTCAAAGACAGGATTTCGAAACCTGAAAAGATCACATCACGTGATTGCTGAGACCTTTGTTGTTATTAGTGTCAGGTGTGACAAAGTTACCGCCCTACAGGTCCCTGTGGTCCCTGTGGTCCCTGTGATGAAAGCCAGGACCGTCTGCCCCCGTCTGGAAGAGAACTTGACTAACTGTAACAACTGTAAGACATGACGTCACGTAGTCTGCAGTGCGCGTGCTGAGTGTCGTGCCCCTCGCTCAGTCTTGTAATTATTGAAGAATAGGTTTTCACACTTGTGCTGCGTCTACAGCCTCACATCGATCTGCTGAACGAGGCCGACACTTCCTCACCAATCCACAGGTTTGTTCGGCTCCTAAAATGAATTCATCAGGATGAGGTTTACAGAACCTGTCTCTGCCTCTTCCCGCTGTCCTGATGTGATGTAATGAATGTGTGTGTGTGTGTGTGTGTGTGTGTGAGAGAGAGAGAGAGAGCGTATATTTGCGTATGAAAAAACGTGTTTTTTCTGCTTCTCTTCGTCTTCTAATCATAAATGTTTTTTTGTAATGACATCGACAGTGTCATCTACCACTGACATGGCATTAGTTTTACTCGTGCGACTGTCAGGCCCAAGACTCGAGGCACTTCATCAATTTGAAGCAGCGAGCAAACAACTCGGCAAGAGTCCTGCACTCGGCTTACAGTACAACTGTCAGTCTACACAGACAAATATCAAAGATCTTATTTCGCTGAAATTCCGGGCGAAGAAAAACAATATCCGAGACTGAGACTATCTTGCTGTCAAAAACATTTGGACAGGTATCGACACAGTGCCACCATCAGCAAATCTTGTCAAAATAAAACAACAGCGGGTTCCATATCACACGAGACACGCACCGAAGTAACAGGAGTTAGAGTGAGAGTGAGAGAGAGAGACTGAGAGACTGAGAGACATGATGTAGCCTTGTAAGCACTTTGTTCTTCCAGAAGACGAACTGAGACACTTGCTACACCAAGCAGAAGAATAAGATTGTAAATGTTAATTAATTCATTCAGGGTCTAAGACACGACTTTGTAATTTCCTCCTGGAGGTAAGAAGGTGATGTGTTCTGAATGAGATCACGAGAACTGTAACACTTTTGTCACGAGCACCACCCTACCTGTTTATTTTTAGCAATTTTCAGTAGAAGCTCGATAACACAGCCCCACGTGGCATCCTGCCACCAGTTTCAAACTTCCCTGCCCGCGGTTCTCAACCTGGGGGGCGCGCCCCCCAAGGGGGGCGCAAGCTGCTGAAAAGGGGGCCGCAAAGGCGGTCATTTTCTCATATCTCATATAGGTATTAGTGGCTAAGGGGGGCGCGCGGACGTACCTTTATTCGTCTGGGGGGGCGTCACAAGTAAAAGGTTGAGAAACGCTGTTCCCTGCAATCATTTGAGTGCAGATGTCCTCAGGGGAAGCGGATGGCCGAGTGGTTAGAGCGCTGGCGTCCGAACCGAGAGCGCGCTCGTTCAATTCCCTATAAGCGCAGCAAACTTCCCCCAGTCGACCCAGCTGACGGGAATGGGTATCTGACTCCATAGAGGGTTGGGGAAGTTATGGCAGCGAGGGAGAGGAGATGGGCACCACCCTCATGTAAAAGCTGGCCCCGAGAAAAGTGGGGTGTCTAACACCTCACTCCCCAGCGACCTGAACAGGTTATGTGATGACCTTTTACTTTTTTTTTTTAGATGTCCTCAGACCCGTCTCGTCGCTGAGGTCTCGTCGACAGTTGCAACATTCCAACTACGGCGGCCCAGCAGGCTTCTCCTCCGACTACCTGATTGCTAGGCAGACCAGACAAGGAATCACATTATGTTGCCATGAGTACGACTACACTTTTATTAACTACTTCTCCACTTTATCCTTTCTTCTACATTTATCTGCTGTAGATAACCGCCAACAAGTCATAACTGTTAAAATAATCAGTTGACAAGATTATTAAAAGTCACTAATATTAGTGATTAACAGTACTTTTCTGTAATAACTCTAAACTGTTGAGTTGAAAAGTGTTTACTTGTCTGGACTTTCTGCTTGACGACTTTTTGCAGGCGAGGACGGATTTTGTTTTCACAAAGTAAAGAGCTGATAGAGGGAGCAGACTTGTCTTAGTGAAGTCTGGGCAAGGATTTAGCTGTTTGGTGCCACTTACAGACTGAGTGTTTCTCAAATGCTGATGACAACAGCTGGCAGGAGGTGTGAAGTGTATTGGACAGTTCAAACAGTGAGTTGTTACGTCAGACACGTGACAGATGTGTCGAGCTTTCACAGGCACCATGGTGATGAGTGATTGCATTGCGATACAAGTCGCCAGGACTCGATGAAGTCGCTCATTTCTGATCCACGTGCATCTGGTATTTTACCACTAAGTATTCAAATGTTCAGGAAAAACATCTCCAGTCTAGCAAATAAACAAACAATAATAAGCAGTCAAACAACAACCACCCATCTTTGGTGACGCACTTACCTCCCCTAGGGAAAGTTTTTACAAAACATATTTATGAGTCTATTCACACAAGGTAAGAAACACGCAACCATTGGATGACACTTAAACATCAGACACATCTGTCACCATGATCAGCTTACCTAGAGAGTAACTCACTCACTCACTCACTCACTCACTCACTCACTCACTCACTGCAGAAGGATGATAGTCGTCTCTTTTCTTTGTTTCTCATGTCGCTACAAGATACACCGGCACCCGTAGTACGCCCACCCGTTTGACAATGTATGTTGTTTGCTGATTCACGCCTTTGCTACATGCGCCTGAAGGTGATAAAAATTCTTTACTACAAAAGATGTTAAAAGCATTTTCACTGAAAGGAGATTTATTTCCCCTGGTTTCAGCTATGTCCCTTGGGAAAGAGCAAATGACTGTCGCCAGCTTGCACTCACAAGAGGAAGCGAGGGCGAGGGAACAGTACACCACTTGTAAGGTCCGAACCCACATTAGCAAAGCGAATACTCATTTGTAAGTTTGTAGAAGAGTTTGTTCTAAAATGTCATCAATAGTCTGACACCCGCGATGTGTGTGTGTGTGTGTGAGAGAGAGAGAGAGACGGAGAGAGAATGAAAGAGAGAGAGAAAGTATATTTATAAATGCTGTATTTTGAAGTATATGTAGATGTATGTGTAGAGTTTCCTGGTACATGTGTGGTGTGTATAGAAGCTGAGGATAGCTGGTCTCTAGTGTCTGTACAACAGTTTGAAGATCTTGTGTAGTTGCTTTGATAGATGTTCACATCCTTGCCAGAACTATCTTCTTGAGGCGAGGAAGGCACTCGCTCACTCACTGTAGGTCGCTAATTATGTTGGCAGCAGGTCGACTGGCCTAATCATCAACTCATCTACACTAAAAGTTGTCAGTAGATGAGAGGACTTTTCAAAAAAAAAAAAAAAAAGCTGAGTGATGAAGAAAACATGGCAGAAAAGAAACGACTGAAGTTGCTGAAGCGGACGAGACGATAGCGAAATCAAGTTGAAGAAAAACCCACTAGAAAAAGGGAGATAACAGCCTATTTTTTGTGTAAACACATCTCGTTTTATCGGTTAAATTATTTGTGTGTCTTACATTAGTGGTGCACTATTCTTAGCCCTAACATTCTGTGGCACCTTTCTGCCAGCCTCACTTGTTTGTCCACACAAACTCTAATCAGTGTCGACAGTAAACATCATCCACAGGAACCACTGACTTCTTCATCCGACAACATTTCTAGATTAGTAAACATTTTCCAGACAATAAAACTACTGACAAGTCTTCTCCACAGAGCTATCAAGATGCTCCACACTTCGACTGTTACAACAGGAGACATGGAAACAAACGATGTAACATAAAAGGATGACCGGAAAATTTAAAAATTATAAATTTCTGTGGACTATTTCCTTCCCAATTAATTTTAGATGAAAACGAACGAAGGGTCAGGAAAGTAAAACTCGTTTTTCAAAAGTAAATAAATAAATAAAGACAACCCCATTTGTGGACAGCAGGGCGATGCCGAGGTTATCTACCCTGCTTGTCTCAGAGTGAAGACAACCCAACTATTTACTGAATAATGTGTTTCTAATCCGTCTCTCAGAGCTCTCGACCTCGCACGTGCCAAAAGAATAAGGAAATAATGGGAGAGTGACATCAGTATTCTAAGCGAGACAGGTTTGTTAAAAACAGGGGATGCTTTTATTCCCTAGGTCAGCATGCGCTGGTCTGAGGGTCTAGATGGGAGCGGTTAGAAGGCTGACAGCAGGCACAAATCGAATCAATACAAAGCAAGTAAATTAAATTAAATTAAATTAAATTAAATTAAATTAAATTAAATTAAGTGTGTGTGTGTTTTGCTTTGATTGTCAAGCGAATCATATTGCGGAGAGTTTGAAGAAAGAAAATGTGACCCTGATGTCTAGCCCTACAATCACTCTGCCTTTTAAGACAAGACAACCAGGAAAGCTTGAAAATAATCTAACTTGCTTACTGTTATTCATGAACTATTAACTTTAATCTAGTGTTAATAAAATAGATTGATCAGTCAGTCAGTCAGTCAGTCAGTCCCTTGACCGGTACCTGGCGTTGGGGGGATCACATGGACAGACGCAGCAGCTGACAAGGGCCGTCACTCTTACCTATTGTGGGCGATAGTCAGCAGTATTTTGTAGTAATGACAATGACAATGACCAAATTTATTAGTCCCAGTGGGCAGTTTAAACATGGGAAAGATGCTCAGTTACTATACATGAAGTTCTAGTTACAAAATAAGTTCTAAGGTGAATTATATGAGCAAGTAAAAAAAAAAAAAGAATATGAGTTACTGCTTATTCAGTAGCTTCGGAGTTTTCCTGGTGCTTCAGTCTTGAGTGACTTATATAGTAGACCAGTCTTCATGCTCGCTCGGGCTAGTGACTAGAAGTCTCCCCCATGGCTCCTACAAATGAACGGGTCCCTGATTTACGACGGCAGGAGGAAGGCCGCGGAGTGAGAGGATTACATTAGCCTTTCACATGCCAGGGCCTAGCCACTGTGAACCACTTACAGTTTTCTGGCCCCCACAACTGCTAGGTCACGGCACCCTTATCTTTTCACTTTTTATCTACCTGCAAGCCCCCGATCCTCCTACATACTTAGCTACTACCAACCTGCCTCATGTCCACCTCAGACACGCCCACTACCATTATTACAACACCAACACACTTGTTTGCATGTGTACGAGTAACAAAACCACAGGCAAACTTATCAACTCGTGATGATAGACACGTGATAAATGATATAGCAGATTGGGGAAAGTTGCCTGACCACGTGACATAAGAAGCACATGCGATAGAGACACTGATCACGTGACATAGTAATCACAACGTTCGCGTGCAGAGGCGTATTTTCCCGGCTGTGATCATTACAAATTAATTCAGTATTTTTTAAGGGAAGAAGTGTCGAACACTCATTAGTATCACACTGAGATGAGCGACAACATCTTTTGTTTTTTAGCTTATTTCCTCTTTGCGATGAAGATGGACGAGGGTGATAATGAAGCTGCCTGTCTTTGCTCTGATGTGACGTAAGTAATTATCATTATCTTATCCTGGAATGTTTACACCACACTGTGTCTGTATAATGTCAGAATTCATTACTTTATCAGACAATATTTATATTATCATCTGTCCGCATTGTCTCATAATTCATTACTTATTATTTACTTTACAATCTGTGAGAATTTTTTTTATAACTGATTATTTTGTCCGCCATGTGTTACAATTTTTCAGTCCGCTGTTGTACTTCTATCATGGTCTGTCTGCAGTGTTTCATACTTCTCGAATCTATAGCATTATGTTAAATACACGCAAGTTTGGTCGCTCTCCTGTCTAACAGAAAGAATAATGGAAAGAAGGGAAGATGCAAAGCACTGGAAAACAAACAACATAAAATGAACAAAGCTAAATAAAAATCGTGTAGAAAAGACTCATACCTGTGTATAAGTATTTATGTTAGTAAAAGTCTTGACACAAATAAATAAACTGAAGTGTCATTAAGCAAACGTGCACTAGATGACACTCCAGTCGTCTAGATGTTGCTGACAGACTGCGAGCTTTCAAGGGAAGAACTTTGGTCCTTGAGCCCCGCATCGCCTGCAGTGTCCACGAACCTTGCCATGAACTTGTCTTTGAGAAAATCATCGCCTATTGTTCTTCTTATAAATAAAGGGGAGTGTCGGGAGGTGTGTTTGTTTGTTTATTTGTTTGTGAAACGTGTGAACATGCGCATCATTTGTCCCATTCTCACCAAATTTGGCAAAACTGCGATTTTCGTCCAGAGTTTAGCCGTTGACTTTGTTTGGTTGGTGTATTTGGATCAGGAGCATGATTACTTTTAATGTTTGATGATGATGATGATGATGATGATGATGATGATGATGATGATGATGATGATGATGATGTCCATTTGTAATGCGCGGTATCCATTCAGAAGAATGCTCATTGCACATTATTTTCTTTGGTATGAGAGATTATCGCCGGCTCCAAGAAAGAAAAACACTATGCAGAAGACATTTCGAAGAATCCGCAGAGAAAATTCTAACAGCTTCTAATGTGTGTCCTGTGAGAGCGAAACCCACTCTGCCAAAGATGACCTGTCGACCTGTCAAGTTAAAAACAAAAAAAGAACATCAAGAGTACAAGTGGCTTAGTTTTTTCTTACTCTGAAACTGCGATGATGATTTAATCCATTTTAAAACTGACAATATATTTGGAAGATAATTAAAATATTTGAAGGAAATGAATGAAAGTTTTCACTTCCTCACAGAACAATGCTCCACTAGCAAACCTCAACATGCAGACTCACCTCCCGTGTGCAGGTAAATGGTTTACATAAGCAAGCACACACTCACACCTCACCTGCCCAATACAAATACACGCACATAATTTTTAAAAAAAAATTACATATTTAGAATCTGTATTTTTTATGTTTTCTAGTAACCTTCAGCCCTGTACGAGTTTCTTCAAAATTCGGTTACATATTTGTAAACAATCTATCAGCGAATAGGAAAACAGTAAAGTAGTTCTAAAAATAGGGCTTTTGAAGGAAGCCAGTGGTTACCCCAAATAATGTTGTTGTCTGGCACACACCTTGAATTCAACCCGATTCTTAGTTGTTTCTGTGCGATTGCTGTTCATGATCCGTTTCCTCTCAGATGGTGTGGTGACAAGACATCTTCAACAGCGGCGGTCACTTGGAGCATAATGGACATAACAAAGTAGGATATTTAGTGTAGAGTGTAGAGATATATATATATATCTATATGTTATATAATATTTACCATAATATACTGTAGACGCCTCTGACCGAATTGGTCCAGTGACGTAAGTTTCCGTCCACAACTAGTTTCCAAGTCTGTTTACGGCTGCAGATAATAGCATCCGCTGTATTCAAGATGGCGTGGGAGTAGTCGTTTGGCTTGAAGCCGTAGCAAGTTGTTATCGCGGTCAATGATGAAAGAAGTTTCGTCTGGTCACATGACGCGACTACAGCAAGCACGTGAGGGTCGTGACCTATCAGCTGGTGTTAACGAGAAGTGCTGCTTTTTTTTTTTGGGTGGTGTTGGTGGCTTGAGGGAGGGCTGTACAGTTTCGAGCACGCCTTCGAACCTCTTAACCTGTCTGGAATGAAGAGGTCTTCCAAGAAGGTTAACTCTGGAGGTCTTTTCGTGATGGATAATAAACCTTTTCTTGGCTGCTGAAAGCACCGAGCTGTCAACACTGGAGGAAAGGAGTCACCCACTTTTCTTGATTTAGAAGTGTGTGGTGCTTCTTTCATCTCTGCTAATGAGGGGCACAGCGACATGTTTTGACAGGAATAAACTAACGGTGTAAGACGATGACCACTTTGCTTAATGAATAGAGAATCAATTCAGAACCATTCAGACATTTGTTATGATGCGGAAAAGAATTTGTCACGGGTAATGCATGTCCTGTGCAAAGAGCAAAGGTCTAAAGTTCTATCGGCTAGTTGTCACAGGAGAGGTAGAGGAAGTGATTCACCGTCTCTAGTACACATAATGTGGAAGTCGCACCTGAATCTTCTCCCAAGTCCTTGAAATTCCTACTCCAGCTAAGCAGCTGCTGGATAGACGGGAGGATCAGGCCTTGACCAGAAACCTTTTGCTCCACACCTGAAAAACCCTGACCAGTGGTCACAGTACTCACCACTGGACACAACAGATTCCATGCTGTGTACACTTGTTTTTACTTGCCACTCATTATTTTTGTGAATATCTGGTTTACGGGCAATGTATATCTCATTTTTTATTCTTCAGGGGCTGTTATTTACCAAACTCTACTTTTTAAACTGTTTTTAATCATGTTACTGCCTTGGGTTTTGGATTATCGGTTAAAAGAATTGTTCGCTAGTTTCAGTAAATCACAAAGTCGTGATACTTGCGCACCTAACTTTTATAAGGAATTTTGGAAGTAATTTCAGTAGTAATCGAGGGCAAGTCTCCAAGGCACATCCCCATTGCATTGAATTTGACAAGGAAATTTGAGAGCTTTTATTCGGCCAAGCATTTAGAAAATTCAGAAGACTCTTTACTTCTGTCACCACTTTGACCCCAGGGAAAGGCTTGAAAGCTGCTTTGAGGACACACTTCTTTTGATGAATGAAAATAATCCAGTTTGAAATGTTTTTGTCTTCTCACTTGCTTTTAGAAAGGGCAAAGTACCACTAAGTTAAAAAACAAACCCCGCAAAAACAAATGTAATGTAAGGATGAGAGTGATTATTGTCCAGTCAGCGTGTAGAACCTCAGACAGTTCCTCAGAAAGTTTACCAGAAGCAGGTATCACTGTCTGGGTACGTGTAGTGCGGGTGTCAATGGAGAGATTTGCGTCGCCACCACAAAGTTTTCATCAATACCATCATCGTCCTTGTAGTCAGTTTCCTTGCAATCATTTACTCTGTGACCTTCTTTCGCCACTTGAGAATTTTAACTTTCTTTCTCCATTAGAGTGCAAAGGTCAGAGTTGTTTCTATTCCAGCGTCTTTGTCTAATTTTCTTCACCTTTTCAGCAATAGCTGGGAGTCTTTCTTTAAAATTTACCTCTTAATACATTGGACGAACTTGACACAAGTAACAACCGCTTATGGTCTTTTGTCAGTTTATGTTTTGGATGTCATCAGCGTCCTTCTCGACTCTCTTGAGAATATTTGCATGAGTGTCAGGCGGGCAATGGCTGATGGCTCGTGGAAGGTCTGCACGCAGCATCTCATTTCCGCTGCTAGCTCTCCCCTTTATAAATCAACTGTAGGGGGCGCTGGCCTCTCATGCATACACGGAAATTGCGAGAACAATGAGGAACATCAAAGTAACCTTGGAACCTAGCAAATATTCACCATACTCACACATGCTTATCACATTTTGTTTCGTCTGTAAGGTTGCAGACTACGGCCTAATCTACTTTATCCGAGACTAGAGGATTTGCTTGTCGCTCGCATTTCTCACCTGACGCCCTTCATTTTGCTGGCCATCAATTTTCTCTCACCGATGCCATCGTGGCTGTAGATAATTTGTAATCATAGCAAACTGTTTTTGTCATTGTAGCCAACTGGTTTTTTCTGACAGTACCTGGCAGTTCATCAATGTCATTGCCAGAAAGCCAGGAGATTGTTATCTTAACTCGTCTGCTACTCGCGCCAGCTTGGCTCTCTGCCTGTCCATCAGTCACAATTCTTTGCAGACAGGTGCTAAAATGTATATTTCTTTGCCGTATAGTTTTCGCAGTAAAACGTCAAATGGAACTATTTCTGCTTACGGATTTATCAATCATTTGGGCCATAATACGCCATTTTTTTTTTACCCTTTTCGACAAGGAATGTTCTCGATGGCTTCTCAACACCGAATGATGTTCCAACGAGCTCATTAAAGGGAAATATATGGCGATGAATAAAGCAAATGGAATCTACAATTTGGCCTTTCTTCGCTGGACTTGAAACCTTGAAGAGGTCTTTAAGGGCGCGGAAGGCTCAGGTAACAGGTACACCTTTATCTCACCAAGTTCACAGTTTTCTCCGATATCGCCTTGAAAGGTGACGTATCTTCACGAGCAAGATAATGCATCTACACGAGGAGGACGGAGATTAATCTAATCTGGTGTACTTTAACATTAAACACCGAATGTTCCAGCTCTTGGCGAGGGCATTAAAGTGGAGGAAAGGCTGAAGTGTCCTGAGACTTCATCCGCTGCTCTTTTTTTTTTTGCGAAGTAGAGTAGCTTGCAGGATGCGCGCTTTGGCACGCGTGAGCCGCTCGTATGAATGGCTCTTCTGTGCTCCTCGCCTGACCTTTCAACTCTGCTGACGTCAGGCAAAGAAGGCCAGAGAGTGCGGCTGGCTGCTGATGCCCCTCCAACCGACGGAAAAACGGGTGTTGCACGAAACAGGTGCGAGTGAGGGTGCGTGCATGTGTGAGCATGTGAGTGTGGGTGTGTGTGTGTGTGTGTGTGTGTGTGTGTGTGTGTGTGTGTGTGTGAGACAGAGAGCATGTGTGTGTATGTGTGTGTGTGTGTGTGTGTGTGTGTGTGAGAAAGAAAAAGAGAGTGTGAGAGAAAGAGATAAAATATATCAACAACATCTTGGAAAACTAAACACGTGAAGCATGTTCTTAAAGGTGATTATTGTTGGCGATGTTATATAACAGTAAACATTGTTTCAGATATTAATACTGTTTTCAGTTTGAGATATTGATTTTATATTGTTTGAGAAATTGATTACATGCAATTTTCTTGTTATTTGATTTTTAGTACTTCCCATCCTTGAATGTTCTATTTTACAGACTCTTTGAAGTGTTTATATGTTTACAGATAAATGTGTGAATTTTATATGCAACTTATTGACAAACGACTGATCGCCAGATACTTGTCACCAGGTAATACTCAGCTTTTCTTAGCCTAGTATTTTAATATTTCTCACATTAGATGTTATGTACTTGATTTAAATAATAATAATAATAATAGTGGACAAGCCTCTGGAAGGCAAGAAAAGTCATTTGAACCTACACACTTTCTGTGTCCGAGCGGGGACACAATCAGCCAGACGAAGGATACTGTTGAAGACATTACGACAACATTTTTATAAATTATTTTTTGTTTGATGAGATGACTTCGGGTGTGGTCTGTAAAAGAAGCGAGCTGGGATACGCACCCGGAACTCATGGAAGCCACCTATTAAGTTGAAAAAGATAAATAAACTATCGCACGAAGGCTGAAGCCACGATCTTCATAGTCTTCCACCATCTACAGAAGCCGCAGCATTTCTGCAGTTTTCTAGAGAAACACAGGAGGAGATGGAAGAACTGGAGAAAATGGAAGAACAGAAGGAGATGAAAGAACAGGAGAAGGAAGTGGAGGTTAAGGTTAAAAAAAATCTTCTAAGTGCCTTCACGTGGCTGCTCTGAGCCTGACTAATGGAAGTTTTTTCCTGAGGCCCGATAAGAAATTAGACTTTCTCCTTTCCCAAACATTTCCGTTTGCATTCTCATTAATTTGGTTGAAAATACCAAACGCCAGACTTAGATATCGCTCAGTTAAAAGAAAACCTGAAGAAATACACTGGGGAGTCGAATTTCCACGACAATCTTTACAGTCATCTGCCGCTTGCCAATGTTTGCCCGTGAGATTTATGATAATGTCTGTAAGATCCATGGCAATGTTTGCCTGTGAGATCCTTATTAATGTCTGCAAGATCCATGGCAACGTTTGCCTGTGAGATCCATGGCAATGTTGAAATCCATGGTAACGAGTAAGATCCACTGCGATGTTTGTCAGTGATATACATGGTAATGTCTGCAAGATCCATGACAGTTTCCACGTGAGATCCACGGTAATGTCCGTGAGATCCATGACAATGTTTGCCTGTGAGATCCATGGTAATGTCCGTGAAATCCATGACGATATTTGTCTGTGAGATCCACGGCACGTAGTGATGAGTTGTGAGTATTTCAGGGAGAATAAAAACCATGGAGACCTGTACTCAAACCTGAAACCTGAGCAGCTTGCAAGAACCGCGTTTCTTTAAAATCAATTGGCATTAGCTTGCGGTAATCCGGTCAATTAAGATCGAGGAAGTGAAAATAGAATCTTTAACTGGCAAACAAAAACGAGGAATTTATTTGGAAAAGTGCAGATGGGGCTCTAAGCGCCAGCTTGTATATTGCGACACACTGGCTTACTAACAGCAACCCTTGGGCTGAAACAAGATTTTCCTTCGGCGCCCAGCAGGTGGATGTTGGTAAGGGATGAGCGCGTGCCACCAACCGGTCAAACGTCTCTACCGGTTGGTGGAGTTTGTTTATCACTATTATTATCATCGTGGTGGTCACCCAACTCTTCCTGCCAACACCATTATGATCGTGGCGGGCATTATGATGAAGACATTGTGGAGGCTTTGGTGGTAGAAAGTAGTCTGGTGGTGTTACACTCTCCATCACTTCCCTCCCTTTGAAGACTCTCAGAAAGCGACGAACAGACCTTACAATGGGGTGGACAGAATCCAGCGCTGCGAGGTTTCATTTAACAGTCTCTGAGGTTACTTGCAGGGAAACCCACAAAACCTGTACACGGGACTTTATTAAAGCAATTTACAGTAGGAAATGTTAAACTCTGGACGGGACGACTTCCACAACTTGGCGGTGACATCGCATTGCTTCAGGATTAACTAACCATCACTTTGTCTATACTGTGATGTCTTTATCATAGCTACAGACACTTGTTAATTAACTATGATGTCTTTATCTTAGCTACAGACTCTTGTTAATTAACTATGATGTCTTTATCTGAGCTACAGACTCTTGTTAATTAACTATGATGTCTTTATCTTAGCTACAGACTCTTGTTAATTAACTATGATGTCTTTATCTTAGCTACAGACTCTTGTTAATTAACTATGATGTCTTTATCTTAGCTACAGACACTTGTTAATTAACTATGATGTCTTTATCTTAGCTACAGACTCTTGTTAATTAACTATCATGTCTTTATCTTAGCTACAGACTCTTGTTAATTAACTATGATGTCTTTATCTTAGCTACAGACACTTGTTAATTAACTATGATGTCTTTATCTTAGCTACAGACTCTTGTTAATTAACTATCATGTCTTTATCTTAGCTTCTTGTTAATTAACTATGATGTCTTTATCTTAGCTACAGACACTTGTTAATCTATGATGTCTTTATCATAGCTAAGACTATTAACTATGATGTCTTTATCATCTACAGACACTTGTTAATTAACTACAGACTCTTGTTAATTAACTATGATGTCTTTATCTTAGCTACAGACTCTTGTTAATTAACTATAATGTCTTTATCTTAGCTACAGACTCTTGTTAATTAACTATGATGTCTTTATCTTAGCTACAGACTCTTGTTAATTAACTATGATGTCTTTATCTTAGCTACAGACACTTGTTAATTAACTATGATGTCTTTATCTTAGCTACACTTGTTAATTAACTATGATGTCTTTATCTTACCTACAGACACTTGTTAATTAACTATGATGTCTTTATCTTAGCTACAGACACTTGTTAATTAACTATGATGTCTTACCTACAGACACTTGTTAATTAACTATGATGTCTTTATCTGAGCTACAGACACTTGTTAATTAACTATGATGTCTTTATCTTAGCTACAGACTCTTCTTAATTAACTATGATGTCTTTATCTGAGCTACAGACACTTGTTAATTAACTATGATGTCTTTATCTTAGCTACAGACTCTTGTTAATTAACTATGATGTCTTTATCTGAGCTACAGACTCTTGTTAATTAACTATGATGTCTTTATCTTAGCTACAGACACTTGTTAATTAACTATGATGTCTTTATGTAAGCTACAGACAATTGTTAATTAACTATGATGTCTTTATCTTAGCTACACACACTTGTTAATTAACTATGATGTCTTTATCTTAGCTACAGACACTTGTTAATTAACTATGATGTCTTTATCTGAGCTACAGACTCTTGTTAATTAACTATGATGTCTTACCTACAGACACTTGTTAATTAACTATGTCTTTATCTTAGCTACAGACACTTGTTAATTAACTATGATGTCTTTATGTAAGCTACAGACACTTGTTAATTAACTATGATGTCTTTATCTTAGCTACACACACTTGTTAATTAACTATGATGTCTTTATCTGAGCTACAGACACTTGTTAATTAACTATGATGTCTTTATCTTAGCTACAGACACTTGTTAATTAACTATGATGTCTTTATCTTAGCTACAGACACTTGTTAATTAACTATGATGTCTTTATCTTACCTACAGACACTTGTTAATTAACTATGATGTCTTTATCTAAGCTACAGACACTTGTTAATTAACTATGATGTCTTTATCTGAGCTACAGACTCTTGTTAATTAACTATGATGTCTTTATCTTAGCTACAGACTCTTGTTAATTAACTATGATGTCTTTATCTTAGCTACAGACACTTGTTAATTAACTATGATGTCTTTATGTAAGCTACAGACAATTGTTAATTAACTATGATGTCTTTATCTTAGCTACAGACACTTGTTAATTAACTATGATGTCTTTATCTTACCTACAGACACTTGTTAATTAACTATGATGTCTTTATCTTAGCTACAGACACTTGTTAATTAACTATGATGTCTTACCTACAGACACTTGTTAATTAACTATGATGTCTTACCTACAGACACTTGTTAATTAACTATGATGTCTTTATCTAAGCTACAGACACTTGCTAACTATGCCAGGGACTATATTTAATAGCTGAAAACTCTCAAAAGGTTGACTATCCCAGAAGAATGTAAGGTTTCGTCTGACATTCACGTGAAAGAGCGTGTGGGCATACGTACTTGTGTGGGAGCGCTCACAGCGTTCATCAGCTCACGTGATTTTAGCCTCACGTGTTCGAGTGCTGAAGGAAGGGTGGGGCTAAGGTGTACCAGACACGTGACTAGTGCTATTCCTCTCCTAGTGGACACGAGAGGCAGGCTTTGTTTTCAGAAGAATCACAAGAAGCACTAGTCAGACACCCCACCTTATGGCACCGTTAGGAGAATGAAGCGCGCAACAATTACCTCCCCTGATGCTATGTTGAGAGTCGTTCATCGCTGCGGCACGGGAGGCACCCTGAGGAGGATTTAAAGTCACGTAACGACCGGAAGTAGTTGGCGTAGGACCCGTCGGCACGAGAACAAGTGTTCAATTCTGCTGTTTTTTGGCTGTTTCAGCTCTCTACAGTCACTCAAGACTGTTTTTGATGGCTAGCTAGCAGTGCGTGCAGACTGGTAAGGAGGCTGCAGGTTCTGAACACGTGCAAAGGCAGTGGGAGTGGGAGGGGGAGAGGGAGGAGGGGGGAAACTGGTGTTTTACGCCGAGCCAGCAACTAAGGCTATATCACAACAAGGCAGCCAGCCCTGTAAACAGATACTACATGCAGAGAAAGAACAGCGTGCCCGAGACGAGATCTGAACCCAGGACAGCCAACACTCAGTGTATTGGTGACAGGCGCTACCCGGTGCGCCACTTGATCGTAAAATACTTGCAGTAAAATATTTATGGATATCTTTTAATAATAACGAATATAAGATTTTCAGTTGTCTTTATCAATGTGAAATCCTCCTCGTCGTCATCCTTATCATCATCGTCAACATCTATAATTTGTAGACTTGTTGGAAACTGTCAGAAAAGAATGGAGCAAAAGCAATTTACCCCTTTACAAGTCTCTCTCTCTCTATATATATATCTAGAGAGAGAGAGAGAGAGAGCGAGCTTGTTCTATATTTAGCAGGCTAAAAATACTGTAATTCTGTACAACATACATAATCAATAGTCCAGAACTCGTACAAAATCACGTGCTCTGATTTGCAGACGAAGTTTCTGGAGACAAGCGGTGACAACAGTTGACTTTAAAGGTCTTAGAAAGGTTAGACTAGCGAGACTACAAGTCTGTCAACAGGACTGTGTATGTATGTTCACATACATAAACACTTTTAAAAACAAGTGACGAGACATTACATTGTGCATTTTTCAAAATTGTTGATCAGAATGTGGGCGGAAGAAAGTGCACGTGTAATTGTTTGCACTCAAGCGGAGGGCAAATTTACGGACAAGTGAATTGAGAAAAATTGCGGCCGACTTTCTGGTGAACAATTTTGTAATTAGACAAAGTTCACGATAGCCGTGGGGATTACTTTTTGCGCGGACACATTTTTGAATCACCTCACTCCTCTAAATTTGTTTGTTCTTAATTCTGTAAATTCACTGTCATTTCGTCAAACATTTGTGTGTGTGCATGCACGTTCATGTCAGTGTGTACGTGCGTGTGTGTCAATGGCGCAAGTGATTTTTTCTTTTATGTCTGTATGTGTGCTTTAAATGTGTGTGTGTGTATATATATGTGTGTGTGTGTGTTATTATGTGGTTATGAGTGTTTGTACCCTCGCTTGTGTCACGTGCTTTTGAATACTCAGCACTAGAATTTTCTAAATCCATGTAAGACAAATTCTGAGCATTTTATCCTTATCTCCCGAATGGCAGAGAACCCAGATATATTCTTTCCATTTTCCATGGACGACAACTTAAACATTTGCATTTATCGACGAGTGACAGTCAACAATCCATTTGTGTTATTTCCCCAGACATCCACCCATTTAAGCGACCTGCAGCATCTGAAGTCTGCCATGACCAGTCTCTCTACATCAACAGGATACAGCAGTTAGTGAAGCTCGTGATAATCCGTCAGCAGGATTTGAAATCTCGTGACCTGCGTGTCCCGCAGGCTCTGTGTGTGTGTGTGTGGGACATATAGGGGTGCCTATCGTCTGCACATCATCTCTCTGACTACAGTTGTAGAGTGGTATTCTCACTACAGTCGCCCGCCGTGATGTCCAGCTGGTCGTTACATGTATCAGCTCTGTGTACAACCGCCCGCCATCAACAGCCTCAACCCTCCCTACAACATGGCGCTGAGCCGTGTTCGGCCCCTTCTCCCACTATCAAAAGTGCACAAACTCTTGTGTTTTTAAGTCTTCACCTCCATCAACAGCCACTTACATCCCTGTTATGTAGGTGAAGCTGTAGCCATGGTTCATTGTGCACCGTGATGTCAACTCACTGGAGTTGGACCTGAGACTGACATCAGAAGGAGGAGCAAGAAGGAGAGAAGGAGAAAAGACCAATAGAATTAAGTAGGAAAAGAAACAGAAGACAAAAGTAAAATACAAAGTGTAGGAAGAGAAGGAGGAAAAATTAACGGAGAAAGCAGACATTTTTATTTTTATTTTATGAAGTGTTTTCGTTTTTTTGCGCGCAGAGCGAGAATGTGACCTGAAGACAGCTCACCCTCCATGAGTGGCACAGAGTCGTGCCGGGCATTCTTATTGAGCCAAGGCGCTTGCTACAGGGCAATAATCCAGACTATTAGAGAAAGAAGTTTTTCAGGCATGCAGAGAAACGTAATAATGTTAGGAGTCGCTTACGAAGGCCGCTCGAATTAAAGCTTGAGAGAGAGAAAGAAAGAGAGAGAGCACAGTTTTGAAACGAGGGTGAGCAGGACTATGTGATGTGGTGTGAAGTGACGAACGTGCTATTATCAATCATTGTTCCAGTGCATTGCAGCCATGAAAAAATCATTATCTTTTCCTGTAGATTTTAGTGTTACAAGCTTGTGTTCCACCAACATTAAAACTTTTCGCCCAGAGTACATCCTTGTTTAATTATGTGTGGTTACACCTGCGAACATCAACCACCGTTTGCCAACAATTTAGTGGAATTATTCCTGACGTCTGTGACTAGGGCACGCACTATACATGTGTGGTTTATATATACTTTATATATATATATATAGCAATTCATTTCTCCTTTCTAAGATGTTACAGTCAGTCAGTCAGTCACTCAGTCGTCCCTTGACCGCCACCTGTGGTTGGGGGGATCACATGGATAGACGTGTCAGCTGACAGGGGCCGCCACTCTTGTCTATTGTGGGCGATAGTCAGCAGGTCCTGTACAGGACGACCAGTCCAGTCTTTGATGTTCGTAAGTCAGTTCTTTCTCTGACCACCGCGGTGTCGGCCACCCTCCAAGGTGCCTTGAAGGATAGTCTTCGACAAGGTGTCGTGCCGGGTCACGTGACCAAAGAAGACCAGCTTACGTCCCTTGACTGTTGATAGTAGAGGTTCCTGGTGTCCTACCAGTGTGACCATCTTGGTTCTTACAAAGTCGTTGGTTTTGTGTTATCGGTGTCTACAAATGAAGAAAATGCTATGCACAGTAGTAAGTGGAGAAAAGATTGCAGAACAGAGCAAAAGACAAAGGGAGGGAGTAACGGAAGGGGAAGGGGGCGATCGAGCGAATCACTCGGCGGATTTCACAGCCACAATTTATCCCTTCCATCACTCGAGGCAGGGAAGGGACATCACGAGTACAAATGTTTCACAATTTATCTGCACAGAATACACCGCTGTACTGAACACGAACAAGCTCGACTCACACCAAGTGTTAGCAATGGCCTCACAGTTACAAGAGTCAGTGGCAAATACCCTGGGCAATCAGGACCGCAGCTAGTAATTTATAAATCAGTGACAGTTATAATATATTCCCCTTCTTCTGCCTTAAACTAAGAAGCTCCACAACCAGTTGCCTTGGCTGGGCTGAGCAGTCAAAAGATGGGCTTTTGTTGCCCAAAGTCACAACAACTTCGTTCTACTTGAGGCATGTGGAGGGCGGAGCACAATTTCTCCTTCCGCCCTTATTTACCTCATCTAATAAATCAGGTATCCATTCTTACAAAGCATCTGCTGATTGGCAGGGGGAGAGCTTCATCCACAGACCTTGTATGACCAGCCGTCTGCTGCAGAGTCCACCCCACTTCCCACCCGGTGGATGGTTTATGAGAACCAACCACCTTCACAGCCCAGATGATGTCTGCAATGCTTCCTCTGCTGTCAAACAAAAAATACCGGGAACTGAATTCGTGTCCCACGTACAGGTCACGGGTTAGAGAAGTAAACTCTAATTTATTGATGTTACAGAGTCCTTCTTGGTCTGAATGTGTAAGACAGCTTTTGTTTCGAGAAAATTTTGATAATTTTTCAGATGTACTTCCCCCCCCCCCAACCAACATGCACACACGAACACACCCAAGCACAGAGCGAATGTGAGAACAAAAACGAGTTTATCGAAATTATGTCGAATCAAATTAATCTCAGAAACTGGCTGTACCCGTGTTTACAAAACTACTGTCTCTAAGTTAGAACTGTTTTCCAGAACAGGAAAAGTCGGAAATAGTGTGAAACAAGGTCCACATGTGACCAGCCATGTGCAGGTCTCACATAGTATCGCAAGTACAACATCTCACTCTTCCTAATCTTCTCTTGGGGTCCAGTTTCCTTTCACGCAGAGCGACGGGTATGTCGGGTACCTATTGTGTGGCTAATAGGCAGCTGAAGGTTTTCACGATTTTGTAGATTTTTTTTTGTTAAAGCGAGCCTGTCCACTAGCCATGTCGATGGTAGATGATTCTGAATAGAGACTGGCTTTCGTTTTCTCTTGCCATTTATATCTTTCATGTGTTTTCATTCAGCCTTTCTCTACCAGATTAAAAAAAAAAATCATTTTTGATAGAAATCTTGCTTTCATAGAAAGGAATTACATATGTTTGAATAATTTATCCTGACTCTCCTTTTTCCTATTTGCTGATAGCAATATCCTAAAGTTGACTAGAAGGGTGTGTCAGGGATCAACTGCCCATGGTGAGGATGAGGGTAAAGGAAGCAAGGTCCCATCAGACCGCAGGGTGTTTGTCAGAAAACCAGTCAAGCACAACAACAGGGCTCGACAAAACAAACCCTTTCAAGAAAAATAAATAGCAAGGCATATCTCCTTGATACCTGTCATTAACCTAATGGCTTCTGTGTCTCACACCAACATTTGTCCCCGAGTCTTGCAGGTCTGTCCAGGGACAAGCGACAATAAACAAAATGACGGAAGTCAGACTCTCAACCCCCCGGAGACTTCCAGATCATTCTACATTATTCCTCTTGGATCATATCAGAATATAAAAGCAGTATGGAATTACACTGACAGCTCAACTCAAAGTTAAAAAAAAGAAATGGCATATATTCACATTTTGTTTCAAAAACAATTCGCAAACTTTATGTTCTGATAGAACCCTCCCCTCCCCACACCAATAAAAATCGTGGAAAGCCCACGGCCTTTCATTTTTTACTTAAATTTTCAATTATTTGTAAGCCTGGTAGACGAGACTTTATAAACCGAAAAGGAAATAAAATAACACGAAATACTGTAGGAGCAACAATGAAGAAATATTAGATATTCTCACTCACAATCTAATGTACCCACAGCACAGAGTGAGTGAGCAGTCATGGCTTAGAATTATATTTATAGTAATTACCAGAGATGTTATCACAGTCAAACTTCTTGAAGGTAGATAACACTGATAAATGCTAACATTTATAAGATATCTTTTTGCACGGCAATTTATCATCGAAATTTGATGATATAAAAAATTTAAAGAAGAGTAAGATTGACAGTGAGGGGCGTACCCACCCTGTTTGTGATACCCGTGTATTGCTGCCTATTTTTGTTTCAGATGACGATGGTGTGGAATAGGTACACGACCCTGTGGTCGACTGGGGGAACAAAATGTCTACACTAATCTACAGACACTCATATTCTTTAATATCCAGTAAATTTCCCACTGTCCTTTGAATGAAATAATCCAAACACAGAAAAAGCTCAAGTTTAAATTATTGTCACTCAGCACACAGGGTGGAGTGGTGAGCTCCCCTGTAGTTTTGTTTCTGTGGTGTGGATATCACGTGATATGATATGTTCCATGTGATGTGACTGTCAGGGACAGGTCGTCCACAGCCTTGTGTGACAGAGAATCCCAGTCGACCCAGCTGTCGGACATGACTCCCTGACTACACAGATGACCACCTCTTAATGTTTAACATGATGTTATCAGTCGATATCTTCTCATCTCGCAAACATTGATTTTCTAAAGATTTCCTGAAATGTAACACCCGAGATATTACTCCGCTGCTCTGTCTTCCTCCTCTTCTTCGTTTTCATCATCGACTGTGGTTACTGTCATTTGCCCCTAGGGCTGGAAAATAGTATTATATAAGCGACCTCAATAATAATACTCCAAATATAATATTATTATAAACTATTATAAAATGCTATCATTTGATAAAAGATGAAAAAACCCAGATGAACCATTTCAACAGTTCAGTTCTTGTTCAGCTTTTCTGTGGATGCACAGATGCACACCCCTTGGCTAAGTGGAACTTCCGGTTTCCATTTTTCACAGTTAATTGTGGTCGACTCGTGACTCTGATGAAAGTGCAAAATTTTGCAGGTGGTCAGAGCAGATAAGGCCAGCTACCCTTTCACAATATTCTATCTTTGAAATAAAATGTTCGTTACACTCGCTCTTTTGCACGTGCGGCCTGACCTGTCTGTGACCAGGCCCAGTGACTCAGGAACCCACAGGTTTCACACAAACAGAAAACACCTGTCCGCCACAGAAAGACAGGGAGGAAGAGATGGGCATCGAACTGACCCCGAGATAAGTGCTGTGCCTAACACCTTCTTCCCCAACGACCCAAAAAGTCATTCTGAATGTATTGGCATTATCAATATGTCTACATTAATAATAAAATAACATGATTATATCGACATCAATAAATAATAAAAGGAGGGCCTACTCCCATCATTCCTCGACTCTGAACACATCCGTAATTGTTTACTTCCAGGCTCCCTCTTAGACAACAACCTCCTACTCATCTCGGAGCCTCAATGCTCACCATTAATGGCGGAGAGAGGGTCAAAAGCTCTTCCTGAAAAATTAATAAAGAAGCGAACATTAGGAGCCACAGTCATCCAGTGGCTGCAACAAAAAAAGGAGGAGAGTGACATGAAGGAAAACAGAAAAATGCAATGTATGTTATTGAACAAACCCACCTAGGGTAAGAAAGTCCGGTCGGGCTGTATATAGAATATATATAGCAGCAAAGTGTAATCTACATGTAGTCATTAGTAAGAGAGAGAGGGAGAGAGGGAGAGAGAGAGAGAAGGAGGGAGAAAGTCTACTAATTGCTGCTCTCAGCAGTGTTTATTGTTACAGGTATTATAATGTTTATTGTGTTTCAATTTTTGCATAGATTTTAAGTTCACCAGTGATATATAACATTGCTCGACAAAAAACAAGTGAACATTCACTCCATAAATTATCTTCAAAAAGAAGAAAAACAGAAAGAATGTCGTTACGAAACAGATGAAAAGACAGACAATGAATGAATAAAAACAATAAAAAATAAATAGAACTAAAGCACGAGATTTAAATTATGATATACAATAAAAGAGAGAAAGAGAAGAAAGAAAGAATTTCACGACTGTGAAGAGATCTCAGTACTCGGATGTATATATATATATATACTTCTATGACAGATGTCTTTATTTATTTCTAACCGTGTCAGCTAAGCTGGTATGGACAGAATATTTGTTTTGTTGTCTCAGTTGTGTGTTGGCTGCTGTGGGTGACTTGTATTCAGAGGATTTTTCTCACAACTGAAAGCAACGAGGACGACGATGATTTAGATGATGTTGAAGAAATATGGGCCCTTAGCGGCTGGAAGATATTTTATTTATTCAAATAAATGTATCGTGGGAATAGTTGACATCGGGATCACACAGGACCAGATCCGTTTTATTCATTTCTTGCTCAATGTTTTCCTCTCTGTCTCACTAACACAAAACTTACTCTGCTCCTGGTCTAGAGACCAAATTTGGTTGCTTGTTTTTTTATTCTTTCAGCAGCTTTCTCTCTCTCTCTCTCTCACACACACACACACACACACACACACACACACACACACACACACACACACACACACACACACATGTAAATTGGTTTATAAGCAACGCCCTCTTTCCATCCGGTAATGTGTCCTCTTTCCTGTCTTCTCCCTCCTCTCTGTGCGAGCTTTCTTTCTTTCTTTCTTTCTTTCTTTCTTTCTTTCTTTCTTTCTTTCTTTCTTTCTTTCTTTCTTTCTTTCTTTCTTTCTTTCTTTCTTTCTTTCTTTCTTATATTTTGGCTTGCTGTTGATGATTGGCAGACACGGATAAAGGAAAGCGAAGCATGGAAGTCAATCCGTCATTCAAGACTAATTTCACACAATGAAAAAGCTTCACTAAAGGAATGCGGAAGGTTTCCTGTGGACAAAGAGTTGTTGTTGTCCGCCCTGTGTGTGCCAGTGATCACAGCTTGTGTCGGCGCAGTGCCACGCAATACTTTGGCAAAACATTTGGAACTGTTTGCCAGGACCTCTGACCTCTGACAAGGCAGACCTGTGAGTCACATCGTGTTCTTGACATTCTTGGGACTCGCAATAAAGACCCCTTGTCCAGTGAGGAACCTCTCCAACTTTTTCTAAATCCGCGATGTGCTGTCAATATGAGACCATAAAGCCGTCAACATGAGATGAGATAATGAGAAGCAGTAACCAGTACAATGTAGAAACAATTTTATAATACGTTTGAAATCTGTTGGCAATGATAAGTAATAGGGTGGCTTCCTTAAATTCTCAAATTTTATTGTCTGACAAACCTCAGATAAAAAAATTGCACTGGTATAGAAAGAACGAAGGACGGAACAATTAAAGAAAGAAAGAAAGAAAAATTGAAGAAGAAAGTAAAAAAGAAGGAAGACAGAGAAACAAACAAAAAAAAAAGATGGAATGAGATTTACACGGGCATACAGACGGCTGTGTAATTGAGAGAAGACGAGAACAAGGAAGACAAACACGACGATAAAAATGTGTAAGGGGGAGGTTACTGATAACATTCTCTTGCACGTGTGACGATGTCTCATCTCAAACCACTTCGCTACAGTTTGGATTCTGGACTCACGTGTATCAGCAGCGTGGAGTGAAACCCTCTGAAGTCTTGTGAACTTGTTGTGGTCGGTCTTTGTGTCGAGGAGACACCTGGTCCACACACCTGGGAGTTCACCGGAGATGGGTGGAAGTTTCCATGGCAGTCCAGTCCAGTCCATCAGACACTCGACTGGTCAGAGAACTGAGGTACGCGGCTCATGGCGGCTTCACATCCCAGCTACCGACACTTTTCTCTCTTCTCGCTTTTTGTACACATTGATATGTCCTCACTGTATAGTTATGTGTATGGGGGGACTGCACTTAAATATGTGAGTGAGTGAGTGAGTGAGTGGGAGTGTGGGTGAGTGAGTGAGTGAGTGGGAGTGTGGGTGAGTGAGTGAGTGAGTGGGAGTGTGGGTGAGTGAGAGAGTGTGAGTGTGTGAGATAGAGATAGAGAGAGAGTGTGTGTGTGAGTGATTGAGTGAGTGAGAGTGTGTGATTGAGAGTGTGTATCTGTGAGAGAGAGAGAGAGAGTGTGTGTGTGATTGAGTGTGTGTGTGTGTGTGTGTGTGTGTGTGTTGTATGCTTTGTCAGTTTGGTGTGTATCACTTCTGTAAGGTGCGTTGAACCTACATGGGAAAAGCGATATAGAAAAATTATTATTATTATTATTATTATTATAATATTATTCTTATTTGTAGCCGTGTCCACGTCACCTGATGACCTCAGTCCCGTTGCTTCTCTCCCCCAGACCACAACTATATGGGATAAGACCTCTGATCAACGCCGCCTTCTGAACCCATGATGTATCTGTGGCGAAGTTTCAAAAACACAGTTAGCCCTTTCTTTGAAAAGAAAAGTTCTCTGTCTTTGAAAGACGGTTGTTCTCAGAATAGATGCTAATGAAAAATATGTGTGCGCCCGGCAGTTAGCTGATTGCTAGCATTTTAAAACAATTTCCAAAACACACGGTTTTTGTCTCCATTTTTCTTCTCCGCAATCTTCTTGGTCTGTCTTTTAATTTCCTGAGTTTTATTATTTCTTGTTCTGCGTCTGGTTGTTGCTGTTGTTCTTTGTGTTTTTCCTCTTTTTATTTCTTCTTGCTTCTTGATAAAAGTTACTGAGATCATGGCTCAGGCAATTCACAGGTGTGGTTAGGGCAGCGGAAGAACATGGTAATATATATATATATATATACTAATTTGCTTTAGAAGACAAGGCTAAGAAACGTATTAATTTCTGGTAAAGGGTAAAAAATCCAGGGTCCTTAGGGGTAGTGATCCCTTTTCTTCTAGGTCCCCTGGTGTATCAGCTACCTACCCCCTCAGTCAGCTTCTGGGCAGGGGGATAGGGCGAGGTTTCCAGCCACAGGTATAAGCGGGCTTCGAACTAGTGAGCTTTACTCAAGAACATTAGCCACTAGGATCCCCGTTCTTCCCTGATAACAGGTGCCTCGACACTAAACATTAGACTCTAGATGTCTTGGCAGTTGGAGGATCGGCCATCTTGCGCAAGATGGATGACAGCTGCACGCGCACAAGTAAGATGGACGATTAACGGGAAGAAAAGCACTGAAGTTCTCCAAGGATCTTGAGCGATGCAACAGTCTATTTTTTTTACACTGCTTCAGACGCAGTGGCATCTGCTTAAAGGTCCCAGAGAGAAAAAGAGTTTGTGAGGCCGACAGTGATGTAACTGTTGTCGTTTAGTGGATATGAAGATGCAATCAAGGAAAAAAAATGTTTGAAATGTTCCGCAGGCTCTCTCCTCGAGATATGTTAACCAGTTCACACTCCCCTGTCGCTCCGTTGTCAAGATGCACTTTTGTGTTTGAAATGACATTTATAAAGGATCCCGTGTCATTATATTGTTTGTTTACTGAGCAGCCACTGATGACGTAGGCATTGTACCACCAGGGTCAACCCCTGGTTGGAGTGTCCCCTCGCTACACTCGTTTGTTGACCAGCCACGGTAATGAAGTCAGCTGTGTGCCATCATGTCAATCACTTGCTGACCAAGGCCGCGCCATGTGCTCAAACGAACAACACTTGTTAAAGTGCAGAACAAATTGTTCGGATGGTTGTACCGTTAGTCAGTGACGTCATCTGCTTTTTCTGGCACTTGCGCCGAGTAATCGGGACAACGAGTAGGCACTCATCCATCCTGACAGGAAATGCTTGTCGGCGTCTTACACTTGTGCAAGTCCCTCAGTAACTTGCTCCCAGTGCTGCAACTCTGCATCATCTCTCTCTCTCTCTCTCCTTTTTCACTCTTTCTCTTCTCTTCTTCTCTCTCCCTCTCTATCTTTCCGTACTCTCTCTTTTCTCACAATCTTTCCCCATTCTCTCAATCCATCTGTTCTACTTTTCTTTCAATTTACTTCATTCTCACTCGCTTACCTCATACCTTTTCTTTGTCGCTCTCTTTTTTAACATCTTTTCCCTCATTCCCTCTCCGTCCCTTCCCAGATTTTCCTCTCATTCTTGTCTCCGTTATCTGTCGTACACGTCTTTCTGTCTCTCCTTCTCTCTCTCTTGGTGTGTGTGCACGCTGATTACGGTCCGCAGTGTTTTTCTTGGCGAGTTGCAGCTTGCCACTACGGGGTGGATATGAGATGTAAACAGAAAGCTTAATTTACACGAAAGCGAAGAAACCAAAGCCCATGACTTTCACAGAGGCAGATCTCTACCATTCACCACCTCGCACATCGTCAGGATACACACTGTTGTCGTCTTCACCAGGGTCACCAAGATGCTCACACCCTAATCAGGGGAGACAATATTCAAGCTCACGACATCTCCTACCCCAGCCAACTTGTCGAAACTTGAGCCCAAAAATCGATGGCCCGATTCTTATTTTGGATATATATATATTTATTTAAAGAGCGAGATAAAAGTATAGGAATAGCAGAAAATAGCCAAATTCATTGCATGGATAAATTGTTGAGCGATTATTGCAATCCATATATATATATATATATTAAGATCAACAACTGTATCTACTCTTGCTGGGACTTTGTGTGTGTGAGAGAGAGAGAGAGAAAGAAAGAGAGAGAAATTATTTCAACATGTATATGCATGTATTAAGCAGGGGAAAAAACACGTTTCAAGGTCAGTTCCTCCACTGGTTGTGGTGTGGAGTCAACTTTTGAACAAGAATTTTTAAACATTACAAAGGGGCCGCCTGATGGTCTGCCTTCTTGAAACAAATCTTCAGGCACTTACTTGCTGGCTCACCAACAAAGAAATATTTTTGTATCGACGACACAAGATGCCTGCATGAGACCAGCACAAGTGGACCTAAAATAGCCTCCCTTTGTCAATGTGTAGTTAGGTGATAATGGTTTGAACATACCTTCCAATCAGACAAAGACCTATTTTGTTTCTGTCGGGGTGTACGTAGTGGAGGGGGGGGGTCAGATGAAGGCTGGGTACAGATGCAGCTTCAGATAGATGTCACTATGTTCCAGGCTGTATCAGGCAGGAAAGTGTTAGTAAACAGAGTTTAGTCACAAGACAAACAAAGGAAAAAGCCGATGGGGTAGCCTGGAAAATGTTTGATGAGTTTTGTCTCCAAACCTGTTGTGACAAAACAAAAGGTTCCCAGGCTGTGGTCAAGCAAAAGACAGCTGCTACTCACAGAGCAAAGAAGTGTGAGTAATGCTTTGAGTTACGAGTATCTGTAGAAACAGACTGACTTCATTCCACCACAAGTACAGGCACACACGCATGCACAGATACACATTTACACACATGTCAGCACATGTACACACATGTAAATATTCACACACACACACACAATAGGTACACACATGTAAATATTCACACACACACACACACAATAGGTACACACATGTAAATATTCACACACACACACACAATAGGTACACACATGTAAATATTCACACACACACACACACACAATAGGTACACACATGTAAATATTCACACACACACACACACAATAGGTACACACACACACACAGTTCCACAGAGTATGGGCAGCCATTGCATCTCACAGGATGTTGTAGCAACAAACTGTCAATGGCGTGGGTTTGGAACACATCCTCCCCAATGAAAGAGTTTTGTTCCCGAATGTTGTCAAACTCTGACTCGGGGGTTGGGAGAAGACTGGAGAGGGTGGGAGGGAAGCAGGGTTGGGTGGGGAAGGCGAGAACCCATTTCAGTCGGTCTGGGTCGTGTCCTTGACCTTTACCAGCTGCAGGAAAGATGCCGAGAGATGCCGAGTGCTGATGGGAGGCCCTCAGCAGCTCTAACTGCAGATCGATCAATACCTCCTCCCTGCGCTAAAAGCATGTCACCTTACATTTTTGTGTTTGCTTCTCGCTCTAAGACAGGATTTTGTGTACATGTTCTTCACCGAATGATGTTTCTTCCTCTCTTTGTCCTTCTCTAACTCTCAACGATCGTCCTTTCGTTTCCTGATGTGAAGATTATTATTTAGGACAAAGTGGTTTGTTAAACTAGATAATCTCGTGAATCTTGCTTGACTTCACGTCTGCTACTCGCTCTGTTACTTTGCTTCCTACAGCTTTCCTCTCTCTGGTGAAAGTCTGTTTTCTGCTGCCATGTCTTCATCTTCTGTACATGCATGGCAAGACTCTGTGTGTGTGTGTGTGTGTTTGAGAGAGAGAGAGAGAGAGCTTGCACTCAGATTCCAAACAGGTTCCTTGTAGTGAAGTGGACAGTGTCAGTGCGATACACTGAAGGTTGAGAATAGCATCTTAGACAGTTGGGATGTTTATTCAAGCTTTGTAGTCGCACTTGTCAGGCTTGTTGAATCTATTGACCAGTGGATCACTCACTCCACCTGCCTGCCAGGAAGTGGACGAAGAAGCAGGATGACGTCAGTCTAGTGCGAACGGTTCGTTCTCATGCGCATGCGCTAATATAATGGTGAGCTCATGCTTGTGTGGGTGAGCACAACTCTCCTCATATCGCTTAACATATGGACTCGTGCACTTCTTCTCTTTTTCTTTTTTTTCTTCTTGTTTACAAGGGTTTGTTTTTATTGCCGGAAAGTTTATAGCTTCATGATGAACCACATCAAGGTGGCCTAAACTGATGCATACTCTCTTCTCGACTTTTGGTCGACCGAGATGCCAACATCTCTTACTTGTCTTCGGCAAATATTGTTCGCCGCAACCACCTCTGACGCTTTTATTTGTACTTCAGATTAAGCAAATTTTAAAACAAACTCAAAGGAGTAAAAAAGTTTGAATTAATAACATGTCAAAACGTGTAATTATAGACAGAAAATAGCCAGATTTACTGCTTGTTTTGGAACTCCTTAATAAAATGTTTATCAACTATTGACTAACATCACCGCCATTCTCAGTGTACTTAAAATTTAGAATTTTCTACGGCAATAGTTTGAGAACTAATCTGTACATAAACTATTACAATGTAACCAACACATAGTCGAAATATTCGAAGAGTAGGCGAACTTGTTTTATCATTTATTTATTTAATAGTCTGACATCTTCAGCACTAGTGTTTATGACGAGAGTGAAAATATCTTTTGTAAGGCAGCGCCTGCAGGAAGTGGAGGAATAGTTGGAGAATAAAACCTCAAGTTTTTGTAATCTTGGTCTTGAAACAGCAAACAAGGCTGAATGATTAATTTAATGTAACTGCCACACAGCAGACTACACCTGAATGATATCAAGTCTGAGCAATCACTCAACTTCACTAACCCTCGTGCTTTGAGCGCTCAAGCAAAACTAAATTATTGATCATCTTCAACAGGCCAGTGTCAGGCTTAGCTTCCTTCTGGCAGATGATGAACAGATTCTCCATCTGTTTTGACTTTCTCCCTCCCTCCCTCACTTTTGAAGGAATACCCGATGGTGGTGTTTGGAAGCAGACACAACACATGGGTAGAG
The DNA here is from genome assembly GCA_004794655.1 of Marisa cornuarietis. Lineage (NCBI taxonomy): Eukaryota > Metazoa > Mollusca > Gastropoda > Architaenioglossa > Ampullariidae > Marisa > Marisa cornuarietis. Next base: position 1,921,745 of record SMMW01000619.1, on the reverse strand, counting down.
GAGCTGTTATTACTGTTATCTTAGCATTCAGCTAAGCTACTTTATTTTGTGTTGTTATTTTAACTAACTGCTTTGTCTTAGTCATCCAGCTAGCGCCTAGCGACATGTCGTGTGTCTGGCCCCAGAATGAAGCAGGAGACTCGAGAAGACTGTCGTTGTGTGAGAAGGTGGCCGTGTGGATTCAGAGATGAACACGACTGCTACTTCTGTCACCCGATCGATCTCATCTTATTCTTCCACGCCTGTCTGTCTGTCTGTCTGTCTGTCTGTCTGTCTGTCTGTCTGTCTGTCTGTCTGTCTGTCTGTCTGTCTGTCTGTCTGATTACGCTAACGCATTCTCTCCTTTCTTACATTCAAGTCACCATCGATTTGTTGTTGTAACCAGGCTGAGCTAAAAATATTGAGGAGTCTCTTACATCGTCTCCCCAAGACTGTTCCTCGACACAGTTTGGTTTGGCCCTCAGCCGCAGTTTGCCCAGACATCTAACAGACATGCAGTGGAGTCTGAGGACTACATTCATCCTGGAAACAAACAGTAGCACTCAGACTGGCCTGACCTAACGACTCTTAAATGGGGAAACTGTAAAATGGAAAACAAAACTGAAAACTCAGAAAATATTCTTGTGAACACCTGTAGATATGAGGTGTTTAGCAGTGCTGCAGACAAAATCGCTGCTTTCATTAACAAATTTCTCGTTATCGTTGATGTGCAAACAGCGATAATTTACTTTATGCTGTGCTTTGATGTAATCAGAAAACCGTTTGTGTCAGTCGGGACGATGTACTGTTCACTGACATGTGTAAAGGTCTAGTGTCATGTGTGCCGATTATATAATTCTCTTAAAGTGCATGTGAGTTTCAAGTATTTATTTTCAGAAACTTCTTTTTTTAGTGTCACGTGGGTGGTGGCTCTGCAGCTACTTTTAAGGCTTCGAAAACAAACTCCGAAAGGATGAAGAAAGTGTTCACGTGTAGTGTTGAAATGAGTGTATTGACAGATCAAAATTCAACTAATCTTTCGCACCACCTGAAATATGTTGAGTATTTTCTGTACCAAAAGTTTCAAAGGCTCATTTAAACTTTTATTTATCAACAGATACAAGAAATAAAGTTTGGTATTTCGCAACAAAATTAGTTGACTTAATTAGGCTCGGATCAAGACAGCACTACCTGGCTAAAAATAATTTCCGTTTTGTTGCTTAATTACAGAACCGCTGAGCAGGTGGGCGCCATCTGGCATTAAGAGGATTACACAAGGCAAGGTGATGTAATGTGTGGTAAACACAAAGTAAAACATCAAGCATGAGAGCTCCATCTGGCTGTTAGGGAAAATGCTGGACTAAAGCTGTGTGTCTCCAGGTAATGTTTGCCGACATCTGGCTTTTCATACTTAACGCGCTAATTAGCGAGTTTTAATTAGTTTTCAAAATGATCCCGAGAAATAATAAAAAGATTCCACTATTGCTGATGTCTGAACACATAAGCCGACCACCAAAGCCTATTTTAATTATTGTAGTGTGTAGGAGATTTGATTAATTTGCACAAATAAATGGATGGGGACAGTTTGTTTGTATTTCCCTAACACCTGTATTTCCCGCAAGATCCTCATTGAAGGTGTGGCAGTGGACAGGTGTATGGAGAAGTAGGTACAGAGAGATGCTATATGGAGGCTGTCCGCCATTTGCTTTCTCCCTCCCACCTACTGGGAACAATAAATGAGACAGGTTAGGTGACGGTATACTTTGACAAAGGGCAACAACTCGAAGTTAAACATTTTGCAAACAGCAGTTGCCTCCCCTTAACAGCGAACATTTAAGAAAAAAATCCAGGCCCCCCTCAGTGTACTGTCAGCATGTGATGTATGGGTGTTTAAACAACTCGAATATTTTAGTTGTAACAATATATATATATATATAAAATAAAAAATAAAGAAAAATGCGACTTACAGAAATAATACGTGCGAGCTTTTGCTGAGCACTTTGGGTCGGTCCCTTCTCGTCTACCCGCGAATGTTTCTGTTCGTATCGTCTATTTTTAGGTGTTTTCAACCGCAAGCAGTTTGTGGTGACACACGAGCGCCAAAGTCAACCTGACCGAAAAATGTGCTGTAGTAATGAGTAATAAGTGGGCTGAAGACTAGAGTAGCTCAGCTGACTCGAACTGGACTCGAACTCTGTATTCTCAGAACAAAAGCTGGACTACTACTACTACTAATAATAAAAACAAGTTATGTTAGTGTTCGTGCTAAATAATATACACCATCCAGTTCGAAAACTGGAAAATATGACTGACAAAAAGACGAATTTTAAAAACTTATAGAAATTATTTTTAAGGAAATTACGATTTACTTCTGAACCAGACAGGGGTCATATTGTTTTAATATTAGATGTATGCTTTGCTGCTCTATTTTTAGGACTCTTGTGCGTGTGGAATCACGTGTACAGCATTTCCTCGTTTGTCTTGTCATAAATGATGTTCTCTTGTTCACGCTATGAAACCATCAAAACAATTGTCTTCCTTCTTCCTCTGATACACAAGAGGATGAGACTGATCTCACTCAAATAGTTCCAAACTTAAACGGGATCCGTACCTTGACTTCTGTGCAAAGAAAGACGACGACTGGCCGTATCCTTGTTTACTGTTTATAGGACACAACCCATGGATAACAAACCCAGACTGTATCCTTTCAACGATTTTTTTTTTCTTTGGATGATAAATAAAGTACATGTATGGGGAGTTTGCCGAGGGAAGAAGAGCGCATCAACCATGAGGCTAACAGGGCAATGTCTAAGTGGACAAGTAAAGATAACAAAATCTCTCATAGATTATTTCGACTGAAACCCAGCCTTTGAAAATTTACAATAAAGGTGTTTTTATTCTATCATACATTTTGAAGAAAACATACTGAGCTAACATTACAATTTTAATTTTAAACGTTCACTTTCGTACGATATAACACGCATTGCTCACTAAATGTACACAAAACTTTTAATAATGACATCTGGTTGTCTTACCTCTCTCCAGCCTTCTGTGGAGTCAGATACGTATTCCTGACAGCTAAGTCTACTGGGTAAAATTACCTTGCGCTACACTGGTATCGAACCGCATGCCTTCGAGTTCGGACGCTCTAACAACGTGGCTATTCGCTAACCCTGTATACTGGGCTGCTATTGACGATCTTCAGGAGTTTTTCAGGCTTCAGTCAGTGGCTTGTGCCCCTGGCAGCAGTCAATGTTTGGGATTGAAGAAAAAAAGAAATCAAAAACAAAAAAGAAGCAGCTGGAAGATGAGGATCACTTACGCAGGTGCATGTCCTGACAGTGACTGGCTGATCCGAACGTTTCAACCCTCAGTCATCGATAAATCCATTTAAATATCGTGGAGCGCTGGCATTTCACCACCCCTTGAGGAGTATTCTCGTGGATCACAAGTGTTCAGTGAATGCAGCAGCACTAAAGAAAGTCTGTGTCAACTTTCCCTCTACCTTCCCTCCCACTCCCATCAACGCCAGCCACTACTTCAAACCGTTGTGAGGTCAGAGAAAAGAGAGCAGTTGGCGACAGGACATTAGAAAAACCTAAATGACAAGTAAAATGTCAAACAGCTTTGCTCAGTGACAACTAAAATAAAAAGCACTGGCTTGTACAATGGGCACCAAACTAGCAAACAGATCATACAGAAATACAAAGAATGTGGAGAGCTGCCTCCATCGAGTCTGTCAGGCAAAGGAACAACACTCCAACCCTCCAACATAACAGAAAATATTTGGCTTTGTGTAGTCTGGTCATGTGCTCCCTCTCCACACAACTCAGTCACATCCAACAAAAAACACAACATCTGAAATGTTATTAATCTCTTGTCCTGCTCAACAGTACACAACATTGACATTTCCATGAACTTCTCAAACACTGTCAAATCTCAAGCTTCCACAAAACAATCAAAGTCTGGCATAAATGCTTAAAAAAATCTAGCAGACATCACCAAAGGTTTCTTGATGTTGTGCAAAGTTGGAGAATTAATTTCTACCATTCAGCTTTAATCTGTTTTTTATCGTCCAGTATTGAGCATCACCCACGATGACAGACGTGGAAGAATGTACTCCAGTGTCGTCAGTAAACGAGAGAATGAAGAGAGAATAAATAAGCAAGAACAAGGAGAAAACAAATACAAGAAATGTGAGAAGACCAAGAAGTCAGCCTTGAGTAACTCGGATAAAAGTGAAGCAGAGTGGTGTGTAGCTTACATACACCAGCTGTATTATGTTCATCATGTCTAAATTGTTTCTTGTGCAATACGACCTTCCACTAGAGAATAGAGGCGACACCTTGAATGTTCTTGTAGAACAACAGTCGTGGTCATGGCTTGAGTGTAATCAATGGATTCTGTACACAGATTGTCACCGACAAGCTCCACACACGTTCTATGTTTCCGCATCACAATCGACTGAGTCAATGATATTGAAATCTATTATCCTTCCTAGCTATGAGCTTTGTGAATTTTATTTTGTTGGTTTGTTTTGAGAGCGATGTCATGGAGTTGCCCATCGACGGGTGAATGAATCAGACCTTTGGTAACTGAAGCAGCGGAATGTTTAACCATTAAATTCTTCTGGTAGGAACCTCACAGCTGCTTGTCGTTTGTTGTTATATCAACAAGATTTAAAGATGTTCATATTAATCATCGTTGGCATCTTTTGTGCGCATCAGACTTACAGTTTAGATGCTGAGAAAATCAGTCTGTGGAGAAAGTCGAGTAGTACAGGTGTACCACTCACACCAGGGATGAGAGTGAGGTCAAAGTTTCAATGTGCAGCACTTTGCTCGAGGAACATCGGGTGTTTCAGGTTCTGTCACCACTCGGCCACATTGACTTGCTTCCTTGACCAAAATGTCAATTCAGAAAGAGGCCAAGTGTCTGATGATGGTACAGTTTGCTACGACAATGTTGAGAGTAAGACGATCCCTTTCTTTGATTAAAAGATTTGTAAATGAAATTTGATGTGCTACTGTTCATGCTTTGCAAAGATAATTAAGTTCAAGTTTCTGCTTGCCTGAAAGCTTAAATAACATAATATCATTTATATGAAGCTGTAGAGGCTTAGTTTTGATGCCGGACTTACCTTATCTTGGCAACGATTACAATCGATGTGAATTCTGTCAAAGAATTCTGCCAACTGATCCGTTAGGCGGTTTGCAAGGGCAGGAACTCTAGGAACTCACCCACCACAAACTACAGTCGGTAAACTCTAGTCAGTAAAATTAATGGAACCTGGCTTCCTCAGTACAGTCTATACACTACCTCAGCTTCATAATTGTACATAATGTACATACTGTACAGTCTTAATGACTGTTTGCTGGGTTTAACTTCCTCATTTATCTGTTTCTAATAAAAGATTACAATGTAGTGAATCTGCTCCTAACATTGGGTTGCGTTCTGATCAGTGAGTTTCTATCTCTTTAGGCGAGTGCAATTACTTCTTCAGTGGTGTAAGTTTGAACAGCAAGCTAAATGGAACTATATATATATATATATTTATTCAAATTAAAAGAGGAATCAGTCAAGCTAGTGTCTACGTAAGGTTCCTACTGATCACCGAAATTTTAAGACTGAACTGTTCTTGTCGGAAAATGATAAGCTGAAATAATGTTGAAATGTTTGGAGACATCATGAATTATTTATCTTAAATTATAAATGTCCTTTTTGGCATGTAAAGCACAATACTTTTTGTCATAAAATATATATCAAGCGAGTCTATTTTCCTTTTGCAGAAAAATGTCTGGATTATGAGGACTATGGACTGTACAGTGGTCGCTGTCTGAAACTCACTAATACATCCATGAACTACACAGATGCTCAGGACCAGTGCGCTGTAGAGGGAGGCCATCTGTTCTACTACAAGACGCTGGAGAAAGACGAGATCCCTCTGGCGGAATTGATGGCGGAAAAAACCTGTAAATATAATTATAAAAACATTCTGAATTGACCCAAGGCATCACTCTCTATCATCAAGATTCTCAAACAAGTTAATTAACTCTGAAATATTTAGAGAATCTTAGAGATAAAGGGAGGTAGTCATTAACAAAACAAAAGCAGGAAATGCAGGGTTGGCGAGTACAATTAGGACAATCGCTTAACGAGGATCAAGGCCCTCTATCGATATAATTAGTGTATTTAAAGACAAGATTACAAGGTGCAAGTAAATTAGTAAAGTAACAATGTGCAGAATAAGAGCGAAGCACTCAATCTTGTGTTTATTTTCAGATATCTATAATTATGACTGGGTCTGGATCGGTGGTGATGCCATAGGAGCGAACAGAAGTTTTAGCTGGAACGATGGAACACCCGTGGAAATACCACCATTTTCGGGTATTTGGAAAGCCGGAGAACCTAACAACTATGATGGGGTTGAAGACTGCATTTGCTTTTATGACTTAAGGCTAAACGACATTCCATGTGACCAGATGTATCAGTCTGTCTGTGAGATTGATCTTTAGTTTCACGACCAGCCACTCACAGTTGTCTTCAGCTGGTGACTCAACGTTGTGCAACAATCAGACAAATGTTGATGTGTTTTTGTGAATTAAAGTTCAAAGATTTCTCGCACTTTGGGATTGTTACAGGGTGAACATGCAACATGTACAAAGCTCACAGACTGACGAGCTGACACACCTACCGTCGCCTAGGGTCACGTGATCCAGGCAGTTTGGGCACGATGTACCAAACACCTCAGTTTTTGTTTGGTGCGGACCTTCTTAAGACTGTTGTTATTCTCTATTGTATATACACAGATTTTAGTTTCAATGTATTGTGAATGTCCTGTTAACAACTTTTCTCGTGTAAACTAACTTTTACTTTCAAACGTCTATGAGGTGTTTGTTCATACTCACACCACAAACGGACTTACCTGTGGCTTTGCACCTAGGATTTGACCCACGGGGGACTTCTGACTTTGAAAACAAGCGTGTGAGACATCTACCTACTCGTGTACATCCATGCAAAGTATTTTGTGTGAGGATGCCTGCTATAAAAGCCGATCATGGTTTAACGATGTCTTGTATATCTTATAGTTTGGAATGTTGGATGTGATGATATGAAAACACGGCGTAAAGACTGGCTAAAACTGCTGAATCCCTCGTACTTTTCATTTTAATATTTAACGATGTATTTCAGATTTTTAGAGTGTAAATTTTCTCTTGTGTTTTATCTACTTTGTAAAAGGATTTTTGAGATTCTGATAAAATTTTGAAATTTCCCTAGTTTTTGTTTTGTCTGACTGGATGATAGTGGACCTCTGTGTTAGGGGGTTGAAAGACTTCCATTAAACTGTTTATCGTCTTATTGGTCTGGTGCCTATTGAGAAATGACACCAGTAGACGCAGGGTGAGCTCAACGAAGAGCACGTGCACGTATCCTGCGACTGCCTCTACCTGTCTCTCACCATCCAGTTCCCCCTCTCACCGTCTCTACCGTCTCCTTGAGCCTCTTGCCGCGGCGGGAAGATAGGGTCTGGTTCCCTTTCCCCATTCCTGTTTGAGAGATGTGTACTGCCGTGTGTATTAAATCATCTAAGTACACTGCTTCTGGGGCCATTAGTCTCTGGTACATTTTATCTTTAACTCACCTGAGTTCACTGCTCCTGAGGTCACTAGCTATGGGACTCTTTACATCACCTGCTGTGACTCACATCAGACAGAAGAAATTTGTCCCTTTCCTTCTCTGGTCCCACTCTGTGAAATTCTTTGTCCCTTTGTCTTTGAAGTGTCAACATTCCAAACATTCAAACTGAGCCTCAAGGCACAAAGCTCCGCTTATTTGTGGGTTGTTCATTTTCATCTTCATCCCCAATGATAGTTCATGGTTGCCATGGTGTCCTGTGTATGTCTCACTGTCGGTGCCTGAATACTTTTGTGTATATCTCGGGTTAACACAGGGAAATGCCCTTTACAAATACAACTATTATTTCAAATATTATCATAAACATAGAGTCAGCTAGTTAATCGCTGTAAACACATGCTGCATCCAGAGAAACACTACATGTCTGCGATACGATTTGAACCGACAGCCTCCAGTCTTTTGAAGACAAGTGTGTCCCACAGAATGTACCCGCATCACAAGATGTAATCTCAGGGTAGCTAACTAAGCTAAGAGGGAACACACGTGATGTTGGGTATTTTTATTCAATCCTGGAGACAAATTTTGCTCAAAACTTTTAAAACGGATATAAAACACACAATCTTTAAAGTGCTCTTTAATTATTGAATATCCTTATTTTTTTACTTTTAAGCCAGTGTTCTGTCACTGTATAATAATAAAAGTGATTGGAATCAGTTTATTTTCCTATCCGGGTTTTGACACACAAATCGTTAACTGCACTCCCCACCCCTGGCAACCTCTCTCCCTCCTCCCCTCACTGAGTCCTGTAAATAAGCTTGTGTTGGATGTTTCCTGCAGCTATTCATACATTCATCCCAACTTTCCAGAACTATTAAATGATTTTTTTTCTTTATCGCGGCAGCCTGGACTTAAAATGTCAAGTGCATGCACATCTCTTCATTTAAATGTCGAGCTTTGTGGCGATGTTTCCAAGTCTTCTGCTTTTATTTGCTCACCACATGGACGTCTGCTTTCAACGAGTTTGTCGATTAATGGCCTTCTTGTGTCTGTCAAAGGTATCGGCTAGCGAAAAGCAACAGACAGTGGGCTTTATTATTTTAAGGTTTGATCGTTGTTAACAAACATTTTACCTTCCATTTTCTACACAAAAAACGCAATTTGTCCATCAATGTTTTCTATTCTGTATGGAAAGGACAATCCAAGTAAGGCTTGGTCCAGAAGTGAATAGTTCGGAGAACATTTGTAACAAGTCGTCAGCTTAATTGTTGCAACCAGAAGTGGTTTTCCTCATAAAAAATCGAGTTTTAAAAGAGCGAGTAGACTGTTTGAGACAGGGTTAGTCTTGTCAGTGTCCAGTATGGCTACAGGACTGACTGGTCGGTTCATCATGAAACATCAACTTGCGATGTTGGCTTCTGTCCTCGTGACCATCTTGTGCCAGCAGCACGTGTGTGGCATGGATGTGATGAAGAGCAGCCAGTGGCAACAGTCACATAGGAGAATCTTGTCCAACGCAACCCACGTGACAGTGAGGTCAAGAGTTCAGTGTGCAGCTCTGTGTCTGAGACTCGCCACATGTTTCAGGTTCTGTCACAACTCGCTGACACTGACTTGCAGCCATGGACACGGGGCCACCTCAAGTTCTGAACAAGAGTACGAGGAAGGCACCACCTGCTTCGACAAAATCAAGAGTAAGACACGTGTGGTTTGCTCTCTAAAAGATGTCAGGAAACTGTTGGATTCTTTTTATCCTTAAAAGTCTCACCACTTTAGTTCATGCGGATTTTGTTTGTGTTAAATGTCTGAATATCAAAGTCATTTACATGAATTTCCTGCTATTGGGTTAAACGTCTATAAAAGGTATTTGCTTAGACAAAAGCTAACATAAGAAATCTTCGTCTATAGAGGAAACGATAACAGACCACTGCCAGTCTTTTTTTTTTTTACTTTGATTTAGAAATGGTTTTCCTTAAAATGGTTTTAAAATGGTTTCCCACAGCGGCTGTATAGATTTTTATGCAAATTTTTTTAATGGTAGGAATATCTAATTTATTCACATAAAATGCCTAGAAATGTTTACTTTATTTTAAACAAAGATTTTAAGTAGATACACTCATTATTTTAACCGGCGATATTTGACACATAAAAAAATTATATTTTGTTTCTTTTTCTTGTCCCTGCCAACACACACACACACACACACACACACACACACACACACACACACACACACACACACACACACACACACACACACAATCGCACGTGCACGCGCGCGGAAGGTTTCTTCCAAACCTTACAATTTCTCTGGAGTTTTTGTGAAAATATTTGAGTTCTAGCTATTGTGCAATATACAGTGTGTATATCCGTGTTATAACCAGTATGCCAAGTCACAATCTCCATTTTCGAGTGACATGTGACCATTTCTTGTGGACTTTTATCTGTTTGATGTGTGGGTGAGCTCTGTGCTCTGTGCTCACATACTTCAGTTCACTGTGTGTGGTTCAGAGACAGAGACTGTTCACCTTTCACCTTTGTGACTGTCGTGTGTACACCGGGTGCATTACTTCCATGTGGAGACATAGAAAGCGACCCAGGCCTTATTAAAAGACAGACGACATCGACATCATCATCGGAACAACGGGATGAGCAGCATGACTTGTTCACTCATCCGCCAGCACACCGCGCAGTAAACTCTGCAAACACATCAGAGCAACCGTCCATAGCTGATGTGCTGAAAAATGTTGACTTCTATAGATAAAAATTTTGACAACATAAATGATAAAACACGAGAACAATAACATTAAATAAGCAGAAACAGTACGGAAGTGATGAAAGAAAATATGGCGCTGAAGGAGACGATCTGTAACTAAAGTAGAACATAAACAAGACGATATGGAGGGAAGAAACAGACGCAAAAATATAATCTTCTACAATATTCCCGCTCCACAGGGGGCTACAGAGACCTGGGCAGACTGTGAAGCTGCCATACAATCTCTCCTCAGGGATGAGCTAAAGCTGGAGGACAACATAGAAATAATGAGACCCCAGCGTCTGAGAGGTGGTTGCCCCCCCCCCATCCTTTCATTGTCAACTTTGCCAAATTCAAAGATAATGAAAAACTTCTACCTGAAGGTAAAAACTGAAGGAACTTTCGCCTGAAATCTTGATCTTGGAAGACTTTACACCCAGGGTGAGAGACTTGCATTGCAAACTTGGACTGTTTCTTAGACAAGTCATCGACAACAAGAAGGCTTTTCTTCACTTCGACAAACTCGTCATTGAGGGTAATGGATACGTGTTCCCCAGTCTACAAACAACCTAAAGTAAAGACGAACTAGTGACTAAGGGTTAGGCCGCCATGAAAAGAATGTCTCTAGAAGAAATGACACATCAACGTGTGAAAATATAACAACTTGTACATCGAAGACCAGCTAAAGCCCCAGTCCCCCTGCTATCTGTGTTTCGGACATGGTGCTTATGTGAATCAAACAGCTAGTGACCACCCGCACTCACCATGGATACTGTCCGGTGATTTCAACGCCGGCACAACTGAGCTCAGTGATGTTGATTTTGTCGATAGCGACAAACATGTACACACCCTACACACCTTAACGTTTGGTTCAAAACATCTGTACTACCACTTCCCAGCTTCTCCAAAGTCACTAGCGTAAATAAATTTGGTCAGAAGTTTATAAAGCTCTGCAAACAATTTGACATTTTTATCGTTAATGGCAGATCAACGAAAAGGGAGAAACCACATGCATAGCTATTAGGGGGAGAAGTCTTGTGGATTATTTCCCATGCTCAAGCTCAATATTTGACCTAATCTCAGAAATGCATGTGGACAATAAGGATGAGTCACACCATTTCATCATTCCTCACACTGTTCAAAGATTCATGTACCCACGGCAGTGATACAATAGATAACACCATTAACTTAGTAGACGAGGCTAGATATACCTGGCAAAACCAACATCAATCAGATTTCACTGGATATTTAAAAACAAAGTCGGAGACAGTATTCTCTAGTTCTTTAGCCGCCCTCGATAAGAGTGTTGAAGAGGGGTCTTCATGTTTTGTGTATTTCTTCAGAAAGCGGCAGCCGGCATGAGGTCAAAGGGCAGTGTGAAGTCAAAGGGCAGTGTGAAGTCAAAGGGCAGTGTGAAGTCAAAGGGCAGTGTGAAGTCAAAGGGCAGTGTCAAACTGTACAGCAGCTTTATTAACAAAAGATTGACTCAGTTCTGTGAAGAAAATGAGTTTATCCCAGAAGCTCAAGCAGGTTTCCGCAAAAGTTGCATGTAAAATGTCTGCCCTGCTTAGTGCTGTCTAACATTTTCTTTCAGAGAAGTGTGATGATGCTGACGGCTTTGCCCTATACACCGGCCGCTGTCTGAGGCTGAGCAGGGATCACGTGACGTACCACGAGGCGCAGGACCAGTGCGCTGTACAGGGAGGCCACCTCTTCTACTACAAGTCACTGACGGAGGATGAGCGCCCTCTAGCGGACTTAATGACAAAACAGGCCGGTAAATATAATAATATAATAATATAAACATCTTGAGTTTACTTGAGTCACATCCTCCTGTCGTGAGTGTGAGTCAGCCAGTGCAAGGAGATTGGTACAACTACACAAATGGCGACTAGTGCTACAGATGACAGAATGGGACTAACTGGTGTCGAATACAGATATCAATATTTAAAATTACAGCAATTGCTTTTTCCTTTCCTGCTTTAAAAAAGTTGTTTCCATCTTTGTTTCAGAGATTTACAATCAGTCCTGGGTGTGGGTTGGCGCTGACACAATTGGGAGGAACCAGTCGTTTAGGTGGAACGATGGCACATCACTGCCAACAAGTTCAGAAGTTTGGATACACTCTGAACCTAACAATCTTCACGGAGTGGAAGAGTGCAGTTGCTTTATTTATTTAAGGCTAAACGACATCTCATGCGACACAAAACTTCAGTTTGTGTGTGAAGTGGACCTGTAGAGCCTCTGCCCAGTCGCGGAGAAATTCCCCCACAATTAAAACTTCGATTCGATTCACCTTAATAGCCGAGCCAGTGTGGACACAGTATCGAGAATTGTGATACACCTTTGTCAATAAAATTGCAAAATAAGGAAAAACAAAAGGTACAGATATGCATTGAGCACTAGATAGTTCATGTATTCGAGATATATTTGCGCACACCACACACCACACACCACAGACTACACACCACACACTACAGACTACACACCTCCTTCTTCATGTATTTGTGTCTGAGAGCACGAGGGTAGGCAGTTCTCCATTGGTGTACAAACACATCACCAGCTTTAGGTAAAGATGTTTTCTATATCAGCTTTTCCTAGTTTGCTACAAGTACTAATAATTTCTTGTAGTTTGGATTTCACAAGTAACAAGATGTGGCTTAAACACAACGTATGGCTGATGAAGCACTTGTCTCGACACTTGGTGAGATGTGTTTTCTTTTATTTCGAGATCATTTTGTCTGCTTGTGTCATTCTAATCAGTTCTTTATGGAAATACACTTCGCCAACTTATTGTATCAGATCATGATTTCTATATTTGTCTTCTTGCTACAGTGCATATCGATGTTTGATGTTAGGAGGACAAGTGCCACTGAGTCTGAACATGTAAGCAGAGTGCAGTACTTTGTACCTGTCCTCTGATAAACCAGGTAAACAGCGGCGATGTGAAGACAGGTGTTGTTGGGAAGGAGAAGGAATGTTCCAGATTAAGCCAGGAATGAGACTCGACTAAACATCTTTCTGCCTGAAAGTCGAGCGCCTCAGTGCGAGTAATCTCCCTTGCTTTATTAATAAGATAAACTCGATGAACTCAAATCATTCGTCAACTATTTTTCCTGAAATTGATCACAAAACTGATATCTTGCTAATTGCATTTTATAAAATTCATCATTGATGGCTTTTGGTTTGAACATGATGTGATGGTGATTGTGTGTTGATAGTAATTTCTCCAAATTAGTGACTAAAGCTTTGTAAGGGAAACACCCTGGCACACACAGCACGGGTAAACTCACACGGGGGTGGGTGGGTGGGGTGGGGTCATGTCCTGCCAGAGATCCCCCCAGTGGACAGCGTCCACTCCTTGAATGCCGTGCAATGACAGGTAAAGTCATCCACATGTAAAATGTCACCAAGAAATGGATTTTAATGTGAAGAAGAAATGTCTGACTACCAGGAATCTCCACGATCCATTTACACATTTTGGACCGAAAAACAAAGTGAGCGTAAATTTTAAGAAGAGTGGCCTGATGTCTGTCTGCGATTAAAACACCTTTGGATTATTGCTACTAAAGTGTAGACCTGATCTATTGTTATAACTGCTTAAGATATATATATATATATATTTAAGGCCAGGAGGTGATTTCAAAATGGTTGTTCAAAAAAGCAGAGACTTGAAAGGAAGAAGAAGAATGTTTAAGAAATTCTCAAACTGATCACAACATTCCTACAAAGTCTATAATGGCTGAAAATGAAAATAAAACTTTAAAGCAAGTGTCAAGCAAGTTTTACTATTTTGTGGACAATCTTAGGACTGGTGTATGTCCAGTATAAAGTTTACTTTGAAGTACACACAAGAGAAATTGTAGTGGATTTCGTGAGTAAAAGCTTATCACCTAAAGCTGTCTCCCTGGACACAAAATCATATTCAGAAAAGGAGAGTGTGATTCATTGTGAGGGGAGGGTGTGAGTGTTTCTAGTCACCACTTCTACCACAACAAATCTCACTCCAACCTGAAAAGGCAAACATAGAAAAAGCCTTAATACAAATTTTCAGTCGATACAACACTAAATGATGCTCGCTTACACTTCTTTTGAATGATTTCATGTCTTGCTTCGTTACAACAGATGGCATCCTCCACTCTGAAGATATGAATGTAATGTGTGGTGCGTTGTTTTGATGTCGCAGAATGACGACAACAACAACAACAACAACAGCAGGTTGATGCTTTGTGGTGACAAGATCAGCCTCCATGGTACTGATACTGCACTGAGTCTCTCTAAAACTGTCCGAGTCAGTCACCCATGGTTCAGCTCTGTGCCCTGTTGTGAATGTTCTCTTTGTTTAATGCGAAGTAAGCTCTACATAGTTATACAGTTCTGGTTCGTTTTCCGCTTAATACAGATTTTTATTTTAAGAGATATTATTCATCCTTTAGTTTTGTGAATGCCCAAGAACCTATGGGCTCATCAACAAGAAAAAGAATAGTCTGTTACCTTGGAAATAAAGTCAGGTCAGACAAAGACAGAAGCAATAAAGCATTTCAAGAAAATCCCTTTATTTCTATGCTTTCTTGCTAACAACAAATAAAACAAAAAATTTATAAAAAGCAAGTGATGTTTTAGCTAATAAATAAAAAGTCAGAAAGCGCACATCGCCTCTGATGTTACCTTTTATCATATCGTTAGTCAGAAACTGTTTCCTGATCTCGTCTCATTCATTATTAGAAATGTCTGCCAATGCAGCTTTTTTGTTTTTGCTTGTAAGTGTCAAGTAAACTCGAAGGTTGACTACTGATTACAGCAACTTGTGTATATGAAAGGAAACCATTCTGTAGAGTACAGATGTGTTTGTTCTCGAAAAAAACACGGTGTGGTTGAGAACAGAGGAAAACTCCGAGAGGCTGTCGAGAAGAAAAGCTGGACGCGCGTACGTCTAGGGGTCAAGGGTTAACACATATACTAGAATAAAGAATAAATCTTTAATAAATGTGAGGCAATTTCATGATTATCACAGCAAAACACTGGGTGCTGATAAGTAACACGAAACCAGTTGTTATCCAACCTTACAAGTGAAGAACGAAGTTTGTTTATGTTGGTGTTTGACTACTAGTCAGCAAGTACAGCTTTGTCATGGCAACCTCCTGACTGTCAACAGATGCCACACGCAGTACAAGAAGAATGTGTGTCAGCCCAGGTACCTGATCAATGTTGTTTTGGTGACAACACTTTGACCGTTGGGTCGCCAATGGCGTCTGATTGATTAAACTGTCAAACCTTTCGACAAAATACTTCAAATACTTCATCAGTTCTCGCAAGCGCAGTTCTAAACACAGGCAATAAAATGGCGAAGTTGACGATGAATTCTTGTAAAGTTCATCTGGGCGTGTGACAGGTGTCGCCAGGTAAAATGTCTGCGCAAAGCCAAACAATGTGGAGCTTCGTGAAAGTGTTTGATGTTTGAGGAGAGGACCTAGAGTTCAGTCTCACAGACAAAGGGAAGCACGACAGTACATCTGGTGACAGTCGCCCGGAAGTGAGTGGTGCTCACGCATTCGTCATTACCATTGTTGAAGCTGATGGGCTCACCCCTGCCCCAGA
Organism: Marisa cornuarietis; assembly: GCA_004794655.1. NCBI lineage: Eukaryota > Metazoa > Mollusca > Gastropoda > Architaenioglossa > Ampullariidae > Marisa > Marisa cornuarietis. Next base: position 1,905,781 of record SMMW01000619.1, on the reverse strand, counting down.
CCTCCGAGGTTAGTAGGAGGGGTGTCCCGTCGTGCCAGGCAAACTCTCGGTCTCTTCCTACTGCGTCAGCGCCCACCCAAACAGCTGAAACACAATAATCTTGAAATTATTATAAAGCTAAAACTTTGCTGTTTTTCTTTTGATCTCGAAAGTCCAGATGAAACACATGGTAGACAAGTCTGCATCGTGCAATTCTTTAATGATCAGTGATTCTCCTTTTCTGGGTGAGGTGTAAGGAAATATTCATCAATTTCACAACCAGGTCATCATGAAACTTTACATAAAATCTGGAGGCACCACAAGTAAATTTAATTTTCTAATTTAAGTGAACCTATACATGATAAGTGCTTTTCAACTCCTTTTGCTAAAACATGGTATGGTGCGCTATTCCTGATTTTAATATCTTTGCAGTACAATTCAGTAATTACCAGGTAATCTAAATAGTTACTGGTTAACACAAGTACTTACTAGCGAATACAAGTAAATACTGACTTATACAAGTAATTATTGGTGATTAGAAGTAGTTACTGGCTGAAACCAGTCATTACTGATTAGGTCTGCTGTCATCGTCTCTTCCTTTCGCCAATGAAGTATGAAGGGGAGGAGAGTGGACCTCCCATGTACTATTTATGAAGGTACAGTCGCTGTCTTGACCTCTTCTTGGTCCTATAGGTAACTAAAAGTCTTTGTCTTGCAAACAGGCAAAAGTTATTTGCTAAGATTTGCAGGATCAGTTTTCTACTGCACTACCAACTGTAAGTTAAGGGGAAAACACTCTTGTCAGCTTTCACTCTCAAACCCTGAAGTAGGTGACTAAATAAACCACTATGGATGTTACTTTGATGTTGCTTACTCAGATTATATGGTATCAGTGATTGCAATGGGGGTTGGTCTAGGCCCAGAGTTTTGAAATAGTACAAATGTCCTCCCTCCAAAGCGCACTCTTCTGCTGCTGAGAAAAACTTGGTGGGTGTGGGGTGTAGTTTGAGACAGCGACTACTGTACAGGTTGTAGCCCTCACTGCCCGGACAATCTTCTGTGAAAATTAAAACAAAACATTCTCATCAGTTTTTCTATTCAGATGTTAACAAGGGGAAAAGTAAGCAATGTTAAGTTGGATATCATAGGAATAAAAAGTTGATGTTTACACATACTGAAATAAATCAGCATTAATATCATTAGAAAAATATTTGTTTAAATAATAGTAAAACTGACCTGAAACAGAAAAAGCGACAAATACGTTAAATACGAGACAACAATTTGACAAATAGATGTTAAACATTATCACCACTTACCTCTGATTTTGTCGAAGCAGGTGGTACCTTCCAGAGACACTTGTCCCTTCCCTGACATCACATCGTCCACATGACAAGTCCGTGTGACTGAGTTGTGACAGAACCTGTGACACCTGATGTTTGTCAGACACACATGTGCGCATTGAAACTGCGACCTGACTGGTATCTCTGATGTTGTGGGTAAGATTCTATTGCTGGATTGTTTCCACAGACTGGTTTTCACAATCTCGACACCGTGAACATGTTTCTGGCACAAGATGGCGACAAGAAGAGACGCCAGCATCTCAAGATGTGGATGTTTCATGATCAGACCCTCAGTCATTCTGGAAGTAATCCTGGTCGCTGTCAGGACTAAATGTCTCCGAAACTGAACTTGTCGATTCTTTCGACACTTTGTTTGGTCATTGATGCTGTATACAAGGGGTTTTTGGATAGGAAATAAGAAATATGTACACAGTCTACTCTGTTGTGAAATAACATTTTGCGCCTATGGGCAAGTTTTGCTCCTAGTAATGGATTTTTCTTTTCACTTTTAAGTAGACACCTTTATCGTTAAGCGTGGACCAGAAAAAGCTTGACAACAATGAAGGAGCTTAAAATGCTTGCTAACAGCGATCGAATATTAATAAAGATGTATTCTGTCTGTAGGCGGGTGGATAGGCTGATGCCTTTAAAGTTTAAAAGAAAGGTACATCGACAGAGTTGCTAAAAGCAGGAAGGCAAATATCACTGAACAAAGACTCAAGTAGGTCTCCAGGATGCTGAGCCTTAATTGCCAGAGATGTCAGCAGTAATGTAGCCATGACGACAACACAAGCACTAAGGTGGATGACACTGTCCTACAGTTTGTACAGAAACTAGTGGCCTGTTTGTCATGGGGGTAGAAGCCGTGAACAATATCTGACTAAGTTTCCACAATATTTTACTTGGCGGGACAATCAGTTGCCCGAATCTTACCTGAGAGAACTTGTTGAGCTGTAGGTGAAATGACAGCTTATTACTTTTGGTAAGAATTATGTTTTGTAAGAAACTATGTGACATTTACATTAGTTTGTCAAGTTAATTTAATTTTAATTAATCAATCATCATTGTATCTCTGTCGTCAATCGTCCAACTTGATATCAGCTTGTTCCTGTGCTGAAATAGTTGGTGTCTAGATATTACAATCGAATGATGATTGTGCGAGTAAAATCTTCAATCTTCCGGTAACTCTCGAGTTCAAGTTAATCTGTGTTTTCCCTTTTCTCTGGTGGTTAGGATTATTTTAGTCTTTGTTTAATAAATGTTGGTATTTTTACTAATTGTTGTCACACCTTTGTGGAGTAGCATCGTGTCCTTGTACTTAGTGTACCGGTTAGGGTGAGCAGACGTTAGGATGGGCAGAAGTTAGGGTGAACAGACACTAGGGTGGGCAGACATTAGGGTGAGCAGACACTAGGGTGAGCATTCACTAGGGTGAGCAGACGTTAAGGTGAGCAGACACTAGGGTGAGCAGACATTAGCGTGAGCAGACACTAGGGTGAGCAGACGTTATCGTGAGCAGACACTAGGGTGAGCAGACGTTATCGTGAGCAGACACTAGGGTGAGCAGACTTTAAAGTGACCAGAAACTAGTGTGAGCATTCACTAGGGTGAGCAGACGTTAGGGTGAGCAGACACTAGGATGAGCAGACTTTAGGATGAGCAGACACTAAGGGGAGCAGACACTAGGGTGAGCAGACGTTAGCGAGAGCAGACACTAGGGTGAGCAGACTTTAGGGTGAGCAGACACTAGGGTGAGCAGACTTTAGGGTGAGCAGACACTAGGGTGAGCAGACTAACTCCAATTTATACATTACTGTCACGTGACAGCCCCGCAGCCGCCCTGACAGCACGTCGCTAATAACGAGGACGATGATGACACTTGCGGGGCGCTCGGTAACTTTCTTCCCTTGTGTAAAAAAAAAGTCCTTACGTGTTATTCGCAACTTTTTTGACAGTAACTATTACAGCAATCAAATACTTTTCAAAATCTACCGTGGGCATGAGGCCGTGTACACTGCGATTTTTTCCATATATCCCAGATAAATAATCTTCCGATATTACTGACTTATTTAAACCCGTTTGATGCTACTTTTTGAGTTTAACAAAATATCTTCGGATATTAATTAACGAAAAACATGTTTTCGATAAAGTTTTTGAGTTGCGCCGTTTCTTGCTGTCAATACTGAAAAGGAGGCCGATAGAAAGAGAGAGAGGGAGAGAGCTGCTTGTTGATGATTACGGTCAGACATAACAAATAACAAATTTGCTGTTCCGAAACCCCTCTTGTATTTTTGCTGATGATGATAAGAGAGAGAGAGAGAGAGAGAGAGATGGAATACGGGTAAAGAAAGAGAGTTGGTTTGTTGGTAATTAAGGTAAAAAATATTTTCCTCCATTCATTTTAGTTTTTAGACGGACACTCTGACATATACTGCAAATATCACTCAACCTCTCAGCAAACCTGATAGAAAGAAGAAAGAAAGTGTGCTCTTTATCTTTTTCTGAGTTTTATTGTCATTTTTACATTGTGTAACAAGTCCTCACATGTTATTTTCCCCAGCAGTTAAAATTTGACTGACAGTAAATATGACAATAGTCAAAGACTTTTTTTTCAAAATCTACTGCGGGCATGTGGTCGTGCACACTAATTGTTTTCGTATATACCAGCGAGGGGGGGGGGGCGAGAAATGAAGCTCACCCTCCTATTCCCCATCAAGAGGATGCGCTTTTTTCTTCTGAACCTTTGAGCTTTCTTTTTTTTGTCTTTTATTCCATTGTCAAGAGCGAAGACTAGTCCTGTCTCACTGAGCCTGCAAAGAAAAGGGACACGGAGGTTGCTGATTATCTGGGCTGGCGCAGAGGTGGGAGAGGAGAACCACGACTTGGTGGAGGCAAGCGGATAGGCATTTCCATCTCCACAAAGAGAGAGAAGTGGTCAGATGGTATGTGAGGATTTGGGCAGCCAAGAATCTTGTTCTGCCAGAACCACTCCTCATCGTATGGCCCAAGCATTCCCAAGACATTCAGATGATCCCTTGAATAGAAGATGTAGTCGATGATTCCTGTGAAGTTATGTGTGAAATATGTGGCTGGCATAATGTCATTGTAGGCACGTGCAAGCCGGAAGTTGTGGTATACGTGGTCCTTGTCACCATTGCTCATCTTCTTCATACAGTGATCATACTCCTTGTCCTTGAAATCTTCATGGTTTACAGCAACTCGTCCATTTGTAAGGAATTCTATCACTCCTGAGTCTGGCAGCGAGTTCAGATCACCACAGAAAAGGAAAGGAATTGAGTTGCAGTCATATGGGCCTGGGAAAGGCAGGGTGTACTTTCTGGTGGCTTCGTCTACAAAACGCTGCAACTCCCCCATCAGCATCATGGTTTGTACGAGCTTCACATCACTGAAATAAGGGTTCCAGTGGAGGTGGACTGTGCAAACCAGCAGCAGCTGCCGCGTATGAGGCTGAGGGGGCATGCCGTTTTCAAAGATGGGAGGTTTGGTCTCCAGCAGCGCCGCCAGCCCGATGTTGTCTTTTGTCATGACGCGGTTGAGCATGTCGTGTGACCCTGCAGCGTTGGCCATCGCCAACTGGTTCAACTCCACCAGCTTTTCTTCTAGTAAGGTAAACTTGGCCTTCTTGAAGAAGATGGCACAGCCGTCAACACGCTTGCGTTCCTGCTCTCTCATGGTGCGCGCGCGAGACTTTGGCGAGAAGATGCCGTCGTAGCCTTCCCGCTGGAGTTGTGGTAGGAAGAAGTTAAAGAACTGGTCCGTCTCCACCTCCTGTAAGCTGATGATGTCGCCGTTGAGGGCGCGAATTTCGTTCAGGATACCCATCTTGCGGTACTCCCAGTTGAGCGCCCACCCCGGGCAGTGGCCGTACTTTTGCCGGGTGCAGTACTTGTCACACAGCACGTTGTAGCACATCATGCTGAAGATGGCTGAAGGACATGTTGTGTCTGGATGGGCTGCCACATTCCACTGCCTCTGCGGTGGCGCTGTTGTTGTGACTGGCAAATTATCCAGCATGTAAGTAAGTAGCTTGTGTGTTCCACCAGGTTCATTATAGATGTTTAACAGTTCTTGTGAGAGGGGATTCCCTGTCAAGCCCAGGGTCTGCAGACGGAAGAGCCTGCCAAGCTCAAATGGCAAAAAGCGGAAGCGATTGTAGTTAAGTTGCAAAACCCTCAGGTTTTGAAGGTCTCCCAGCTCAGCAGGTAAACTGCGCAGTCTATTGGAGGACAGGTCCAAGTATGACAAGTGGACTAACTGGCAAATGTAGGGAGGCAGTCGAACAAGGTTGATGTCATTGAGGTGCAGAATGGTTATGTGCTGAAAGTGCCAAACCTCTGGGCACAAATTGTGCACAGTGCCTGAGATCTCCAGCTCATCCCAAGCTGAACGCTTGTCTGCTGCTACATCAGCAGCAGACATAATGGTATGCTCTCTACGTGGAGTGGGTGACTTGTACTTTCCTCTCGGCATGGTAGAAACATGCATGGTATCGATACACTGCAGATATCAGAGAGAAACTGGCTGAGTTCTTGAGAGTCAGCAGTTACAGGCTTTGCCCTGAAAATCAACAAACAAAAACATACAATACACATTCAAAACCTTAAACCTGTCCAAACATATACTATTATATCTTAACTACCCCCCCGTCCACATTTTATAATAAAAAAACTCCTAAACAAAACAAAGCACACTACTGTGACTTACAATAACATTCTACACAACACTCTCCTATACTACATATACTTCAAATTTATATGTTAACAACTCCTACCCCACTGGCACGTGGTAACCACGTGCTATTTTCTTATTCCCATTAATTAAAACCATTTTACAAAATGATTCATATTACCACATCAACATTTTCCACTCAAAAACATCAAACCACAAATAAAAGATCCCACAATGAAACACATTACATTCATGACAACTTTTAAAAATGAATCAAGGTAAAGAGAGAACTAACACAAGATTCAAGGAGAGTTTTGTTGAGTCTTAAAAAGGCAAGAATTTGGAGAGTTTACAGAGCACGGGTTCAATGCTTATCTGTAACCTATCAAACTAAATGTAATTTTATGGTTACTTCTGAGAAGATACGTAGAACTTGTTTTTTACTTGGCACTTTTATGCTGCTTATTTGTCTCTTACTTTGATGCACACACACACACACACACACACACACACACACACACACACACACACACACACACACACACACACACACACTCTGGTTGATAGAAATACACAAAACTTCATCAAGATATTCATTTACACATAGAGATGTTTGTTTATTTTCAATTGTCACTTGTATTGTTTGACAGAAAGCGCAGCAACTCATGATGCTACAGATCTCTTGTTCAAATCATAATTATATCATCAATGTACTGTTTGTATGTTCCATTGTAAAAGTAGCTGACTAGGAAATGCGATATCAGCAGTCGGGTGGACACTGTATGCAGGCACCTTGAACTGCGCGCGTGTACACACCCTCACTCTCTCTCTCTTACACACACACACACACACACTAGCAAACACTGATGTGTAAGGGCATGTCAAAATAAGAGTAGGAAGAACTTTACCTTGTATGTAAGTAGACGGACCTCTTGAAGCAAGAGAAACAAATTTTGTTTGCAGAACGGACCTCTCTCGTGTGAGATCTGAGAAATATAACAAAACGGGAAATTGCCCCGCACTTGTATAACAAGTCCCGCCAAACTAGAAAACAAACTTTAACCAGTCCAATAGCTTGCGCAAAGGGTCAAGCCGGTGTCCAATCAAACGACAGATGGACAGCGTGGGTACAGCACCCTTATGACGTCATGAGCAGGACAGGGTGGAGCTGGGAGACAGTCCAGTCCTCAAGCGATTAGTTGAAACATGAGAACAAAAGGGGAAGACAGTCACCGAGCCCCCCCCCCCCACCCCGCTGGCTTGATAACCGACCTCGTAATTAGCGGGGTGAACGTTATAGGTGAGTGACAGGTGAGTGACAGGTGACATCAGGGTCACGCCTTCAAACCGAGTATTTCCTGTCTCCTCATTAGGTGGTAGATTCTCAAGGGCAGAGCGCTGCGGGTGCATAACACAAGGCCGGGTAGTTACATCACGGTGGCTGGAGGTGACGAGGAGAGGGAGGGGGATATTTCTCATGCCATCGCTGAAGCCGCGAAATATGGCGATCAACAGGTGTCCAGTTCTTATGACGTGGATTAAGTTTTTGAAAATGTCCCACACTTTTTCCGATTCAGCTTTAGATATTAAACTGCGCCTATAAGATATTGTAATTTGATAGACACGTAAAAAATTTAGATAAATAAATTAATGGGAAAGGAAAGATAGAAAGCACAATAAAAGTCAGATTTTAACTCAATAAACGTAAACTCGATAAAAAAAAAATAAAGAGCACCTCTTTCTATCAGGGCTACAGAGCGGTTGAGCTGAACTTATTAACCAACAAGAAAACGCCCTCTCTCCACCATTTCCCTATCTCTCAATCTCTCTCTCAAAACAAACAAACAAACAAGTAAGCAAGCAATCTCAGTATTTAAGGAGAAGAAAGTGTTAATTTATAACTGACTGAATTCTTTCATTCTGATCAACAAACAAGTAAGCAAACAACCAAACAACCAAACAAAAAACAAACAAATGCAATAGCGGTTTGTGAACATTAGCATCTTGTATTTCTGGTGTCTGACCGTAATCGTGAGCAAGCAGCCACCACCTCCCTCTTCCTCAAGGTTGACTGCAAGAAACCGAGCATCTTCAAGAAAGGAGCACTGTACCAAAGAGTGATTGCATGTATACTATAAAATATACTTATATACAATACGATCAAAAGCGTTTTACATGAGTCAGTAATATCGACAGATGAAGAATCTGGTATAGAGGAAAATAATTACAGTGTGCACGACCCCATGCCCGCGGTTGATTTTGAAAAAATACTTTGACTATTATAATATTTACTTTCAATAAAATTTTAACTGTGGGAATAACATGTGAGGACTTGTTCCACAAGTCAAGTGATTTGTGTGAGTTGACGACATCCAATGACTAACATAATGCTGAACCAGGAACAACGTGGCAGGGTGGAGGTGGGAGACCCTCCAGTCCTCAATTGCTTAATTAAAAAATCAAAGGACGAAAAAGGAAGACAGTCACCGAGCGCCCCCTCCCCTGGTGTGAGCACCTTCCTGGTCAGTAGCGAGGTGTTGGCACTAATCCGTCATAGGTGGGTGAACACTGCTCACCTAGTCTTTGTTGTTCACAAATGAGATGGATGAAGGTCAAGGGCTGAGTGGACCACCTTGCGGGATAGTTACATCATGATCGTGCAACAGCTCAAGCTCAAGGCCAATCTTTCAAGTGGTCCTCTCGGTGGACTAAGTTTTGAAAATGAACCACATTGTTTCCCGATTCAGCGACAACTAAAATGAACCTCTTAGTTAGATATTTCAATTCGATAAACACGTCAGACATTTGGGGTAGATGAAATAGAAGATGAAATAGCTAATAGAAGATCAATCAATCAATCCTCTTCGTAAAGCCTCAAACAGAGCCCGCCACTGATGTCGATCGGCTGAAACTCGCTCCAGGCGACCCCATGTCCAGCCCTTTCCTTTCATCTCCCTTTCCATTGTTCTTCTCCAGGTTTCCTTTGGGCAGCCTTCGTTTTCGTCGCCGTCTGGAGTCCATCGTAGGAAGAATGGACAATAAAACTCAAAAGTTCACAAGAAAAAAGAGCACCCTCTTGATGAGGAGTAGGAGGGTGAGCATTTCTCACCCCCTCGCTAACACCACCGCAATTATCTGCGCAATATGGCGATCTACAGGTGTCCGGGTGGCGCTAACCAACGACCACTTTCATGTTGAGTCCCTGTACATCAAGATCAATCTTTCATGTAGCCCTCGCTGTGAATTAAGTTTTGAAAATGTTCCACATTTTGCTTTAAATAAAATGCACCTGTTAGATATTTCAATTCGACAAACACGTCAAACACTTGGTGTCGATGAATAAGCAAATGGAGGAGGTAATGTAGAAATGACAATAAAACTCAGAAAAAGAAAAAGAGCACCCTTTCTTTCTTCTTTCTATCAGGTTGGCTGAGAGGTTGAGTGATATTGGCAGTATATGTCAGAGTGCCCGTCTAAAAACTAAAATGAATGGAGAATTTTTTTTAACTTTATTTACCAAAAAACCAACTCTCTTTCTTTACTCGTATTCCATCTCTCTCTCTCTCTTATCATTAACAACAAAAATACAAGTATTTTGTTAAACTCAAAGTATCATCAAACGGGTTTAACTAAGTCAGTAATATCGGGAGATGATTTATCTGGGATATACGAAAAAAACCATAGTGTACACGCCTCATGCCCACGGTAGATTTTGAAAAGTATAAAAGTATGAAAAGAATAACACGTGAGGACTTTTTTTTTTTTACACAAGGGAAGACAGTCACCGAGCGCCCCGCTCATTAACGAGGTGTTGCCACTACTCTGTCAGGTGAGTTACAGGGGAAGTCAGATCCCTGACCTCCCACCAAGTTTTTCCTGTTCACTCACTAGGTGGCTGATTGTCAAGGGCAGAGCACTGCGAGTGTCGAAGACCTTGGTGGGTAGTTACATCACGACCGCTCAACGGCTCCGGAGTAGGAGGAGGAGGGGGAAGTTAATAATGCTCGTACCCTTCCTGATGCCTACACAATTAATCTGCACAAAATGGCGATCTACAGGTGTCCGTCCAGGTGGCGCTACATTATGTAGAAAGGACAATAAAACTCAAAAGTTCGTTAGAAAAAGAACATCTTTTATTTTTTCTATCAGGTTTGCCGAGAGGTTGAGCGGTGCTTGCTGTATATGTCAGACTGGCTGTCAAAAACTAAAATGAATAGAAAACGAGAAGCTTTTTTTTTAAACATAATTACTAACGACAACCCTCTTTCTTTAGGCACATCACATCTCTCTCTCTCTCTTTCTCTCGCTCTCTCTCTTTCTCTCTCTCTCTCTTAAACAACAGCTAAACTAAAATAGCAGTTTGGGAAAATAAGAATTTTTTAATTTCTTGTGTCTGACCGTAATCAGCAACCAGCCAGCTCCCTCTCTCTGCCCCCTTTTCTCTCTCTCTTTCTCAAGGTTGACTGCAAGAAACCGAGCATCTTCAAGAAAGGAACACTGTAAAAGAGTGATTGCATGTATACTATAAAATATACTTATATACAATACGATCAAAAGCGTGTTACATGAGTCAGTCTAAAAACTAAAATGAACGGAGAAAAAAATTTTTGTTTACCTTAATTACCAACAAACCAACCCTCTTTCTTTACCCGTATTCCATCTCTCTCTCTCTTATAATAAACAACAAAAACTCAAGAGGGGTTTCGGAACAGCAAATTTTTTTATTTGTTATGTCTGACCATAATCATCAACAAGCAGCTCTCTCTCTCTCTCTCTTTCTATCGGCCTCCTTTTCAGTATTGACCGCAAGAAACGGCCCAACTCAAAAACTTTCTCGAACAAATGTTTTTTCTTAATTAATATCCGAAGATATTTTGTTAAACTCAAAAAGTAGCATCAAACGGGTTTAAATAAGTCAGTAATATCGGGAGATGATTTATCTGGCAAATACGCAAAAAATCACAGTGTACACGGCCTCATGCCCACGGTAGATTTTGAAAAGTATCTGATTGCTGTAATAGTTACTGTCAAACAAGTTGAGAATAACACGTGAGGACTTTTTTTTTTCACACAAGGGACGACAGTCACCGAGCGCCCCGCAAGTGTCATCACCGTCCTCGTCATTAACGAGGTGTTGTCAGGGGGACTGCGGGGCTGTCACGTGACAGTAAGGTATAAATTGGAGTTAGTTCCCTTTTATGTAGTAAGACGCAGGGCAAAAAGTTCGATCCCCTTATGACTAGTCGCACCTCTTCTCTCTGAAGCCTTTTTTTGGTCGAAGGGAGAGAACTTTACTCATTTCCTAAAACCTGTGAGTTATCTCTCGTGATTGTGACATCGAGATGAAAATTTCCCCTTCCTTCCACTCTCACTTCCCAGTTTGGACATCAGTGGCAAAAGAAAAGCATAAGTGAAAAATGATTAATTAAATGCAAAGAAAGAGTCCAACCCCGGGTAGAAAACGCCCCAGCAAAGAAACAAAATTCTTACTGCGTTTCTTTCTTGTTAACAAACATACAGAGATAGCTTTGTCGACAAAAGAGGAAAACTAAATTATTTTTTCAAAAGACGAGATCGATTTCAGTTCCAGCCACTGATAGATGAGTCCTAGTGTGATAATGACCAGGAAGGTGCTCACACCAGGGGAGGGGGGGGCTCGGTGACTGTCTTCCCTTTTCGTCCTTTGATGTTTTAATTAAACAATTGAAGACTGGAGGGTCTCCCACCTCCACCCAGCCACATTGTTCCTGGTTCAACATTACATCAGTCAGTGGATGTCGTCAACTGACACAAATGACTTGACTTGTGTAACAAGTCCTCACATGTTATTCCCACAGTTAAAATTTGATTGACAGTAAATATTACATTAAAGGCTTTTGTTCAAAATCTACCGCGGGCATGGGGTTCTGCACACTGTAATTATTTTCGTATATACTAGATTCTTCATCTGTCGAGGGTTTTGTAACGAACTTTTGAGTTCTATTGTCCTTTCTAAATACTGTAGCGCCACCTGGAGGGACACCTGTAGATCGCCATTTTTCGCACATTAAATGTGGAGGCATCAGGAAGGGTACAAGCATTATTAACTTCCCCCTCATTGTCCTAATCAGGAGCCGTTGAGCGGTCGTGATGCAACTATCCCGCAAGGTCTTCGACACCCGCAGTGCTCTGCCCTTGACAATCAGCCACCTAATGAGTGAACACTAGGGTGGGCAGACTTTAGGATGAGCAGACACTAGGATGGGCAGACTTTATGGTGAGCAGACACTAGGATGAGCATTCACTAGGGTGAGCAGACACTAGGATGAGCATTCACTAGGGTGAGCAGACACTAGGGTAAGCAGACTTTAGGGTGAGCAGAAACTAGGGTGAGCAGACGTTAGCGTGAGCAAACACTAGGGTGGGCAGACTTTAGGGTGAGCAGACACCAGGTTGAGCAGACTTTAGGGTGAGCAGACTTGAGGGTGAGCAGACACTAGGATGAGCAGACTTTAGGGGTTTTAGGTTTGTGTGAGACGTGGTATGCAAAAGTTGTGGTGATTGAGATCAAGGAAAGAGATTTCAACATACTACGCTGAAAACAAAGAGAATCATTTATGTTTTTCAAAATGAAATATCCATATCATGCAGAGCGATATGCACTATTTACAGGTATGAGATCGCATCTCTCAAAGTTAATGTTTAGCTTACTGGTGACGTAGGGGATAGTTGCACAACACATTTCTAATTTTAAAATATTTTAGGTCTTAACTCTATTTAGATAATCAGTTTAAAGTGCACCACACAATTCTAGAATTTTTAAAACTAAAACTGCTTTAAAGAAGATAAAGTTGTTTAAGTCTGACTCTTTTTGTACGCTTTTCTGCAATGCATCAAAATGGCTAAGAAGAGATGTTGCTTCTTTAGAACAGTTTTAAGATTCAGAAACGTGTTGTGCAACTAACCCCTGGACTCTTCTCATCACTGAGATTTGATTTCAGCAAGATGATTGACAGCTATTTAATTTTTTCTACGGTACCAGGCCACTCACTTTGAGCAACACAGATTCCATCTAATTATTTTAAAATTCCATTGTTGCAGGCATGGTTTTACTTTCCTATTTGTACAACAATGAAGTTGATGTTTGGTTTAAAGGTAAGAGATAACCCGTGCTGCTTCTTCTGGCAACCCTCGCGCTAAAGCTCAATAATCTCACGTTGTATTTGCAAAGATTGTGTTCATGTTTGTTGTTTACTGTCAACGGAAGTCGCTCTGTACAACATCGTCGATAAAACATAGAGCTCAAACGATCGACAAAATCATATTTAGAGAGATTTAGTCCTGACGACCTCCAGGCTGTCTCAGAGTTACTGACCATTTGATCATGAAACATCAATGTCTTGCAATGTCAGCTGGCGTTCTTGTTTTTATCTTTTGCCAGCAGCACATTTACAGTATGTATGTTTTCAAAAGCAGCCAGTGGGAGAAATCAAGGAGTAAAATGTTGCTCAACATAACTCAGGTGACAGCGAGGTCCCGGTCATGGACTCAGTGCGCAGCTCAGTGTATGGCGACAGTCGCATGTTCCAGGTTCTGTCACAACATGCTCACCCTGACTTGTTTCCTTGACCACAGTGTGTCATCAGACTCTGGACAAGACAGTGCTGATGGTACCAACTGCTTTACTAGGGTAAAAAGTAAGTTAAACGAATGCTTAAGGATTTACTTTTTTTTCGATTTTCAGGTAATCGTTTTTGAGTTCCTTTGAATATCGTAGAAAAACACATTTGTTTTCATTTTAGCTAAGGTTTTTCCTGTATGTAAAATGTATGTTTCTATCCATTATTAAAATGCTTTTGATTAAAAAGTAAGAGATAACCACTCGGTCTGGTTATGGAGCGTGTTAGGTAGCCGATGATGTAGACTAGCGCCGATGAAATAATTATATCAACATACAGAAAGTTCCTTCAAACATATTCAAAGATTTCTCTGAATGTTCTTACCACCTCACTGAAAAGAGCAAGTGTATGTTTGTTAAGGTATGATCAGACTATAGGCAGCATCATCAGTATGTTGACTAATTTCATCACCTCTGTGTTACAGACACGTGTGAAACAGTTATGATCATGTGTTCACCTTTCACTGTCTAAAACACTAGTAACTGGTATTTTCTCCGTTTCCTCAGGTTCCTGTGCAGCCAGTCAGGGCTACAGTCTGTACAGCAGTCGTTGTCTCAAACTAACCACCAGCCCCCTGACCTACTGGTCAGCGAGAGACCGCTGTGCTTCAGAGGGAGGCCACCTGTACTACATCAAGAATGTTTACCAGGACTTGAACCCACTGACATCCCTGATCTTTCAAAACCAGAGTAAGTTGCGAGAAGAGAGCTTGGCATGGATGTGTTATGCTATGCAGGGATGAATCATTTTGTTTATCGACACAAACCAGAAGGTCAGAGCTAGAAAGACTATGATTTTCCATCCGTGACATCACTGAGCTTAGAACATGGCAGCAAAAATGCCCTTGTCTCGTGATACAAGCAAATATTTACTGAACATTGCGATTCCAGCCAACAAACCGTCAGACATCGGTAGGCAGGTGAGGAAGTCAGGTCCAAATATTCCCCAGTTTCAGACCAGTGGAGTGCAAGGAGACACGGGAGCACTTTTTTCAATTAAGTTTGAAACGTTTATCATTAATTAAGAAAACGGAGGAGAAATATAGACACAAAACAATGAAATAAAATAAGCAATGGAAGTGAGCCGAGCTAACTCTTGTTGTTGAGGTTTTCTATGTAATAGTGTTTTATTATTTTAATGGTGTGACGAATGAAGTCTTTATTATAACAAAATATTTATGAATATATTTATAAATCAGAATATATATCTTTCGTTGCATGCAAATAAGACTTTGGGGCATTTTACTAATAAAGATGTGTTAAGCTTGTTATTACAATAATTTTAATGATAACAGCATCAAAAAGAATGGAATAATTAGATAACATTTCTTTTTCAGCTTCATCGTCCATATGGATCGGTGGGAAAAAACCGAGAGTTTAGGTGGGGCGACGGATCTCCTTTGTCAAATACTTCGGCAATTTGGCTCCAGGGTGAACCCAACAGCTTCTATGATAGTGGCGAGGACTGTGTGAGCTTCAAGAATGTTAGTGCAAACGACAACAGATGTAGCGACACATTTTCCTTTGTTTGTGAGATTGACTTTTAGTTCTCGTCTTCACAAATCAACATTTTGTGTGGACTTGTTTCTCTGCTCTAAACTTTTACATGGCGAGACCCGTCAAACTCCACGTGACTTTAGCGAGAGGTGATTTCTAAGACAAATTACTTTACTCCCAATAAAAATATTAAAAGAATAATAATATTATTATTATAATAAAATAATAATAAAAATATTATAAAATATTAAAATAATAAAAAAAAAGATTTTAAAGCATAAACACTATTGCTACAGAAAGTCATGGCACACACACACACACACACACACACACACACACACACACACACACACACTAATAAATTTGAATAATCAGCAAATAGTTTAACAGCTGCTTGAATGTTGGTTACAATGTCATTAGTCTAAATATAAAATATAAAGCCCTGAATGCAGAAAGTTTCCATCTTTATTAACAGTCCCTGTTGTCAAACCCAGTCAAATGTTTGCTAATAAAAATGAGGTGGACATTCGTATCTCAAAAAGGTGCTGAGTCATTATAAGCAGATGCTAAATGAAAGAGTGCAATATCTTTTGATATACACAGACTGTTATAACCAACCTGAAGAAAATATAGGTTTTTGAACATAAAAATGGATATAAGTGTTTACTACATATTTGAAGTAACTGGCCAACACAACAAAGAGATTTGAGCTGTAAGTATCACACTTCACATCATTGCTTTCCTTGCATGGCGAGGACTGTGTGAGCTTCAAGAATGTCGGTGCAAACGACAACAGATGTAGCGACTTGTTTCTCTGCTCTAAACTTTTACATGGCGAGACCCGTTAAACTCCACGTGACTTTAGCGAGAGGTGATTTCTAAGACAAATTATTTTACTCCCAATAAAAATATTAAAATAATAATAAAAATATTTTAAAGCGTAAACACTATTGCTACAGAAAGTCATGGCACACACACACACACACACACACACACACACACACACACACACACACACACACACACACACACACACACACACACACACACGAGAGTAAATTTAAATAATCAGCGAATAGTTTAAAAGCTGCTTGAATGTTGGTTACAATGTCATTAGTCTAAATGAAAAATAAAAAGGACCTGAGTGTATATAAGTGTTTACTACATATTTGAAGTAACTGGCCAACACAACAAAGAGATTTGAGCTGTAAGTATCACACTTCACATCATTGCTTTTCTTGCATATACATGTTCAACGTGTGACAATTTCTAACACAGTCTTCAGAGAGGATGACCAGCGAAGGACGGGGAATGAGAAATTAAAATATTTTATGTTTTTGATCTCAGCACTGAAGCAGGAGGAGGTTATTTCAGTCTGGAACGGAACTCCTCCCACAGCTCGTTGTCACCATAAGGTCCACATAATCATGAAACTTGTCCTGTATCTCACCAGGACCCCCAGGGTCTCCTCACTGTCCACAGGCACAAATGGAATATCTAAATCTTGTTGACCAAACCACACTAAGAACATTTACTTTAAACAATCGCATCGGAGTAGCGTCTATCCCTTGAAAAATAGGGAAACTGCCATGATGAACTGACAATTAGCTGTGTTTGAAATACGATTGTAACAAAT
This sequence comes from Marisa cornuarietis, assembly GCA_004794655.1. NCBI lineage: Eukaryota > Metazoa > Mollusca > Gastropoda > Architaenioglossa > Ampullariidae > Marisa > Marisa cornuarietis. The sequence goes on along the minus strand of SMMW01000619.1, from coordinate 1,888,983 downwards.
GGTTATTTGAAACTTAACATTTCAGCGGAAAGGATTCAGAATGTCGGCAACATTACTTATGTCACCTGCTTTTTTCTATAACTTTCATATGAATTTCATATGAATTACAGTTACCGAACTGAATAGTGGACTCTTCATTAAAAGTGTGTATTACCGATTTTTAAATCAATCTGTAGCATTTCAATGTTTGTTTAAAATGTAGCACAGTTGTGGGAGTTGATCGTTGTCTTGGTTCCTTTCTAATCAAGAAATAGTGAAGTTGTGTCAAGAATTGACATAAAGTTCATTCTGTTTGTCAAATGACTTTATACTTTGACTTGTTAATTGTCACAGAGCTCAGTAGCCTGTGTCCCTGTGAAGCACATCTCCATATATGATAAAAAACAAAAACTTGACAGACAAGACACGGGATCGAACCAATCGACTGAGACTGTTTCAGAGCTAATTAGTCCTGACAACACTCAGGATGAGTTCTGTCACAAACCATCTTAGGTATCATAAACTTTGAGTTAATAATTTTTAGACTATTTTTAATTAACTTTGGTGCAAGGAGACGACAAGAGAAGTATATATAGGTGCTTTTGGGGAGCCGTGACGTCACAACGGCCATCTTGGTGGTGCAACATCCGGTGGCGGCCATCTTGATGAGGTCACGTCCGGTGCCGCCATGTTGGTGAGGTAATTTCCGGGAGCCGTCATATTGCTGAGGTCACATCCGGTGGTGGCCATGTTGACGCGCCTGGTAGTCGCCATCTTGGTCGGTACGCGTCACTCGCCCCTTTGCCACGCCGCTCTCTGCAAACAAGAGAAGGCTTGGTTTCCCCCCCCCCCCACACCTGGTTTTTGTTCAGTATGTAAAATAAGAGCCCGTTTCGTCAAAGCTTAGAAAAGTGGATACTTTAATAAACTTTGTCCACCAGTCGCCACGAGGAGGCAGGGCTCTGTTTGACTGGCAAAAAAATGTTTTGGCACAAATATAGAATAAAGAGTTAGTTAGTTAGTTGTTGTTTTATGCCAAGTCAGTAACTATGGCTATCTCATGGCAAAAACAATGTACATGACTATTCAAAGGTTGATATAAAGTAATTGTACAAGTCTATAGATTTCTCTTTTCTTAGTTTTACAAAATAACAGTTTTTTTAAACATATAAGTTCTATCATCTCAGGTGAAAAATCTGAGTGGACTTTACATATGCCAGGATTGATCTGGAAGAGTGTTTGGCAAAACGGTCAGCAAGAGTCTGTGCTGTAAAATAGTTTTGACGAATTGTAGCGAGTTTTGAACAGGAGATGAGCAAATGTTCTATGGTTAGGGGGTCTTTACACCAAGGACAAAGTGGGGGGTTTTCTCCTGCAAGCAAAAATCTGTGAGTGATATATGAGTGACCAGCTTTTAGTCTATTTATAACCACTTTTTCTCGTCGGTTTAGAAATTCTTGTGTTATACAGTCTGATAGTTATGGAAAAATAGCGTGAAGTTTGTTGTGCTTCATGGAGTCCCAGTGAAGCTGCCAAAGTTGTGAGATATACATTTTAACAGAGGCGTACCAGTCTGAGGCAAATGTTGTATGGACCACAAGTGGTTGCTGAAGGGCCTTTTTTGCTGCCTCATCAGCTTTAGTGTTTCCTGGAATATTTGCATGGCTAGGAACCCAAATAAAGATAATGTCAAAATTGTTATTTTGTAGTAATGATAGAAGTTCAAAGAATTTAACCAGTAGTGGGTGATCTAAACGTTGAGAGTGAAGTGCAAGTAGGGATGACAAAGAGTCTGAAATAACTAAGAGGTTTTTCTCTTTAGATGTATGGATGTACTGTAGTGCAAGTAGAAGGGCTTTTAACTCTGCAGAAAAAATGGAGCTATGACCTTCCAAGCGAGCTGTCAGCGGTGATGTGGAAATGTCCATCGGCACTGCTGCAGCTGCTACAGTTTCTTTTTCAGTATTTTTGGATCCATCAGTGTATATGTGACAAAAGTCAGGATAGTCTGTGATTATTTCTTTGAAAAGTTGCTGATAGACTATGTCAGGGGTTTCACCCTTTTTTTTTTGTTAGAGAGGTCAAAACGAATTTCAGGTGTGGGAAGTAGCCATGGTGGTGTTCTAGTCAGTGTAATTGGTGCTGTTTTTTGGGGGTCCATTCCCAATTTCTGAAGATGGGGATAAGCTCGTATGGGTAGAGGTTTTTTGTTCATGTTCACGTGCCCTGTATTTCTCCAGAAACTGAACGGAGAAAACTGAGTGGAAAGCATGGTTTTGGGGCAGAGCTCGAAGTATATAGAATAAAGAAAACTTTTATCACAGTCTTGAAGATATCACAGTCTACACGGGAGAGTAGTCTCAAATATCTAACGGGACGGTAGTCACCCCATCGTCGAGAACCTTTCGCTTGATGTACAGGTACGACAACGAGTTTCGGTGCTGCGTGTATGTAAACATGGATTTGCTATCTGTTCTAAAACCAGTGTTGCATCCACTGCTGGCTTGCTGTGAATGTAGTACGTGTTTGAAATTGTTGTGGTCTAGTTGATTTTGATGTTTGTTGAGACCCTTGGTGCTTACTTTTTGTGTGTCACCGAAACAAATGTATGTTTTGCTGCAGAGAGCTACGATGCCATCGCCTGTGTACTCTGTCTTAAACAAGCCCGGTGTACGCTTATCGTCGCGACCGCGCTGGAGACAGGCAGGACACAGAGAGAGGGGTCCCAGGGTTTGTGGTTTGTTTTGCTGTGCACAAAGTCTTGGTGATGTTTGTCGCATGCTTGCCCTGGGAACCAGCTTGTGTATTCTTCGTAAAACTGTTGTTGCAGTTCGGGACCGAGGGCGTCTTCGAAGCGAGGTGCAGCCAAAGCCATATAGAGCGAGTCAGTGTCCATTTCGCAGACCTGAACATTGCTGCCATCTACGTATTTGTCAACGCAGTCGTAATAAAACTGAAGCATTCGAAGTTTTGCGTACTGGTAGATGAAGTAGCCAATTTGCAAGGGGAGGCCCCACTCAATGTTCTTTTTGGCCATTTCTACCTCGTACAAGTCATCCGTCAGTTCAGTCAGTTTTCTAAACCGTCCGTCGTTTTTAAGTTTTTCACAGGCAGCGTCGCCGACGTAGTAAATGTCGCAGTGCCTGGCAATGATGGTCAGCGTCTTACCGTAAGCACTGTTCCCTAACAGGATGAATGTCTCGCTCAATATGTTTTTGGATGGATCACTGTCTCCTTGGTGTCGCGCGCTGGTGACCATCTCGCCGAAAGCCTTAAAACAAGGTTGTGGTTGATATTCGATCACCAGGTAAACGCCAGTGACTATGAGCCCATTGTCAAGATACCATTTCAACAACGGGGTCGCTAGTAAAACTTTGTCGCCGACATAACTACCGATGAGCGTTTTTGTAGAACCGGTCAACAGTTTATATTGTTCCGCGTACGCTCGCATGAAAGGACCGATGTCGGCGCGCGACACGTGAATGTTTTTGAAAATGGCTGACATCTCGCTGAACCGTTCGCGCAACGCCTGTGGGACGTGAAGATCGCACTGCACCAAACCACACAGCCCCGTCTTTTACGGCGGCTAAAATGTCGTTTTCGGTGGGGTAACGTTTAGGACAGTAGGAGGAGAACTTTTTACGACAACCTCGCGCTTCTATAACAGCGGAGATTTGGGGGTTGATCTTTTTCTGTCTTACCCAATCGCACTCCCACATTTCTAACACGTTAACCCCGACGACGTTTCGTAAGTACGCGGTTATCTCGCGCGTTTTTTCCCGCAACTCGACGAGTGGCTTTTGATTAAAAGGGTTGATGACGCGACCGCGCGTGAGAGAGCAGTTTTCGTGCCCGTGAAAGAGACAACCGTGAAACTGACAGACGGTCTGCGTTTCCGAATGCCACCCGTCGACGCGAATTCGTCTTTTTTCGAGCTGCTTTTCTTTTGAATTAAATTTATGACGAATTTCAATGTTTTGACAAAACATGACCCACTCTAACCACTCCCGACACTTTTGTCCGTACACGTCTCTTTTTTCCCCCCTTGAAATTATTTTCTTTTCTACGGATGACCGGGTGTTCCGTCGGCATGTCTTGGCATAAGGCCCAGAGATACAAGGCGTTGGCATCGAAACCCTCTATGCTCTGTACGGGTTTGTTGTGGTTGTTTCCAATAAATGTGTGGGATTTTTCATGATGGCGGTGAAAAATGATGGAGGGACCGCCTGTGATGTTGTCGCGAAGCAGCGAGAGGATGTCTCTGGTTTTTTCGTCAAATAGCGAAAAGTAGACGTCTGAAGACAGAGTTTTGAAAAGATAGCGAAGTGTGATGCCGGGAGCCGAAATAGCGTCTTTCACCATGTCTACACCGAGAGTAGCGTAGCACGTGCTTTGGTTGTCGAGCGCTTGAAGAAAAGGCACAACATCGAGGTTGTTGTACCAAATTAAAAAATCTCGCAGCGACGTCATGTTGCGAGTCTCCCAGACCTGTTGACAGTAGGTGTGTTGTTCGTCTGTGATGTTGCTCTGTTTGAGTGTCGAATAAAACGCGGCGTGGGGAGGGAGTTGTTGTTCTTGTAGTGCGTCGAGTGAGGTGACGGGTTCATATGGAAAAAAAAACCTTTTTGTTCTGTGACGCTGTAGGCAGCCAAGTACTTTGAGTAGCTAAATCCCGGCGCCAGAAAATTGACGATGTCTAGAAATTAACGTTTTTGCGTGCAAATGCACAGAAATGCGCTGTGACGCTTAACCACAAATTTAAATGGACTTTTTGTCTCGTCATCATCGTCGTCATCCTCTTCGTCCAAACCTTCGTCGGTCTCTGCTTCTTTTTCAGCAAGGACAAACCGCCGAACGAGGTACGGTTTGATGACGTTAATGTCATATTTCCCCGAATTAAAACCTATCACCGGTAGTTGCCGCAAATAGTCTTCGAATCGGGCTCTAAGGGTGGTGGTGGTGGTGCGAATTTGAATACTATCGGCCGAGTTAGTTTGTTGTTGCTCGATAGCATCTAGCTGCCTAAATACAGCACTAAAGCGCGCGCGTAATAAAAGATACACAAGGTTCGAATTAACGTAGAAAAAAATAAAACCTCAAACGAATTGTCATTTTTTCATGCCTCTGTCAACAACCACAGAGCGCTAGAAAGCCCCCGTTTGATTTCAAATTATCAAGATTTTTTGGCTTATGTCAATGAAGTTCAAGACCACGACGCGTTGGAGCATGCTCAGAACGAACGTCCCGACAGTAAGGTGGCGGTGGAAGCCATCATGTCCACCTCCTTCTACGTTAATCCCATCGCCGACTTTCCTATCGGTTGTTGTACGGGTGACAATTTACCAGAATACATTCAGCGCAACTCTAGCCTGCATACGCTTCAAAAAGACGAAAACCGCGGGCTGGCGTACCGTGACAATCTTTGTTTTTTTAGAGTCCTTGCCTTACACCGAGGCGCCAACGTACACGCCTTACAAATCCCCGCGCGACAACTGTTGAACCAATGGTCTGCCTCTTCTTCTTTTTCTGACTTTCCAGGAGTGACCCTGCTAGAGCTGCCAGTTTTAGAAGATAAATTTAAAGTAAATATAGATGTTTTTCAGTTTGACGAAACTCAGTCCCCTCCCGTTCTCGTTCCTCTACAGCGTAGCGCGTACAAGTATACAGACCTTCTCCGGCTTTTACATTACAAGCAACATTTCATGTACATCATCGACATTGACAAGCTCACACACGCGTTTAAATGTCCAAAATGCGGTAAGCTCTGGAAAAAGATATGGTTTATGGAGCGACACGAAAAGACATGTAAGGGAGGTAAAGTAACAGAGATGTATAAAGGCGGTGTCTATCAGGGTACACCCTCCGTCCTGGAAAGTTTAGAAGCCCACGGGTTTTCGGTCGACGCGACGTTTGTCTTTCCGTATAGGGCTACCTTTGATTTCGAAGTTTATTTTGAGCTATACCACCTTCCACAACCCAAAACACCACACAGCAACACGCAGCACAACATGTGCCCTTGTCCGTGTCGGTCGCCAGTAACGTGCAAGATTTTGAATCGCCGGTTTGTTTTGTCAGCGACGGCGACTCTCAAAACTTGATCGATCGCATGGTCGATCATCTGGAAAAAATTTTAACTGTGGGAATAACATGTGAGGACTTTTTACACAAGTCAAGCGATTTGTGTGAGTTGACGACATCCACTGAATAACATAATGCTGAACCAGGAACAATGTGGCAGGGTGGAGGTGGGAGACCCTCCAGTCCTCAATTGCTTAATTAAAACATCAAAGGACGAAAAGGGAAGACAGTCACCTCCCCTGGTGTGAGCACCTTCCTGGTCATTATCACACTAGGACTCATCTATCAGTGGCTGGAACTGAAATCGATCTCGTCTTTTGAAAAAATAATTTAGTTTTCCTCTTTTGTCGACAAAGCTATCTCTGTATGTTTGTTAACAAGAAAGAAACGCAGTAAGAATTTTGTTTCTTTGCTGGGGCGTTTTCTACCCGGGGTTGGACTCTTTCTATGCATTTAATTAATCATTTTTCACTTATGCTTTTCTTTTGCCACTGATGTCCAAACTGGGAACTGAGAGTGGAAGGAAGGGGAAAATTTCATCTCGATGTCACAATCACGAGAGATAACTCCCAGGTTTTAGGAAATGAGTAAAGTTCTCTCCCTTTGACCAAAAAAAAGGCTTCAGAGAGAAGGGGTGCGACTAGTCATAAAGGGATCGAACTTTTTGCCCTGCGTCTTACTACATAAAAGGGAACTAACTCCAATTTATACCTTACTGTCACGTGACAGCCCCGCAGCCCTCCCCCCTGACAACACCTCACTAATGTCGAGGACGATGATGACACTTGCGGGGCGCTCGGTGACTGTCTTCCCTTGTGTAAAACAAAAAAGTCCTCACGTGTTATTCGCAACTTGTTTGACAGTAACTATTACAGCAATCAAATACTTTTTCAAAATCTACCGTGGGCATGAGGCCGTGTACACTGCGATTTTTTCCGTATATCCCAGATAAATCATCTCCCGATATTACTGACTTCTTTAAACCCGTTTGATGCTACTTTTTAACAAAATATCTTCGGATATTAATTAACGAAAAAAATTTGTTCGATAAAGTTTTTGAGTTGCGCCGTTTCTTGCGGTCAATACTGAAAAGGGAGCCGATATAAAGAGAGAGAGAGAGAGGGAGAGAGAGAGAGCTGCTTGTTGATGATTACAGTCAGACATAACAAATAAAAAATTTTGCAGTTCCGAAACCGCTCTTGTATTTTTGTTGTTGATGATAAGAGAGAAAGATGGAATACGGGTAAAGAAAGAGGGTTGGTTTGTTGGTAATTAAGGTAAAAAATGTTTTTTTTCCTCCATTCATTTTAGTTTTTAGACTGACTCATGTAAAACGCTTTTGATCGTATTCTATATAAGTATATTTTATAGTATTCATGCAATCACTCTTTGGTACAGTCTTCTTTTCTTAAAGATGCACGGTTTCTTGCAGTCAACCTTGAGAAAGAGAGAGAGAGAAAAAGGGGGCAGAGAGAGGGAGCTGGCTGGTTGCTGATTACGGTCAGACACCAGAAATGAAAAAATTCTGATTTTCCCAAACTGCTATTTTAGTTTAGCTGTTGTTTAAGAGAGCGAGACAGAGAGAGATATGATGTGCCTAAAGAAAGAGGGTTGTCGTTAGTAATGATGTTTTTAAAAAAAGCTTCTCGTTTTCTATTCATTTCAGTTTTTGACAGCCAGTCTGACATATACAGCAAGCACCGCTCAACCTCTCGGCAAACCTGATAGAAAAAATAAAAGATGTTCTTTTTCTAACGAACTTTTGAGTTTTATTGTCCTTTCTACATAATGTAGCGCCCCCTGGACGGAACCTGTAGATCGCCATTTTGTGCAGATTAATTGTGGAGGCGTCAGGAAGGGTACGAGCATTATTAACTTCCCCCTCCTTCTCCTACTCCGGAGCCGTTGAGCGGTCGTGATGTAACTCTGTAACTCACCTGACAGAGTAGTGGCAACACCTCGTTAATGACGAGGACGGTGATGACACTTGCGGGGCGCTCGGTGACTGTCTTCCCTTGTGTAAAAAAAAAAAGTCCTCACGTGTTATTCTCAACTTGTTTGACAGTAACTATTACAGCAATCAAATACTTTTCAAAATCTACCGTGGGCATGAGGCCGTGTACACTGTGATTTTTTGCGTATTTGCCAGATAAATCATCTCCCGATATTACTGACTTATTTAAACCCGTTTGATGCTACTTTTTGAGTTTAACAAAATATCTTCGGATATTAATTAAGAAAAAAAATTTGTTCGAGAAAGTTTTTGAGTTGCGCCGTTTCTTGCGGTCAATACTGAAAAGGGAGCCGATATAAAGAGAGAGAGAGAGGGAGAGAGAGAGAGCTGCTTGTTGATGATTACAGTCAGACATAACAAATAAAAAATTTTGCAGTTCCGAAACCGCTCTTGTATTTTTGTTGTTGATGATAAGAGAGAAAGATGGAATACGGGTAAAGAAAGAGGGTTGGTTTGTTGGTAATTAAGGTAAAAACTGTTTTTTTTCCTCCATTCATTTTAGTTTTTAGACTGACTCATGTAAAACGCTTTTGATCGTATTCTATATAAGTATATTTTATAGTATTCATGCAATCACTCTTTGGTACAGTCTTCTTTTCTTAAAGATGCACGGTTTCTTGCAGTCAACCTTGAGAAAGAGAGAGAGAGAAAAAGAGGGCAGAGAGAGGGAGCTGGCTGGTTGCTGATTACGGTCAGACACCAGAAATGAAAAAATTCTGATTTTCCCAAACTGCTATTTTAGTTTAGCTGTTGTTTAAGAGAGCGAGACAGAGAGAGATATGATGTGCCTAAAGAAAGAGGGTTGTCGTTAGTAATGATGTTTTTAAAAAAAGCTTCTCGTTTTCTATTCATTTCAGTTTTTGACAGCCAGTCTGACATATACAGCAAGCACCGCTCAACCTCTCGGCAAACCTGATAGAAAAAATAAAAGATGTTCTTTTTCTAACGAACTTTTGAGTTTTATTGTCCTTTCTACATAATGTAGAAATGTAGCGCCCCCTGGACGGAACCTGTAGATCGCCATTTTGTGCAGATTAATTGTGGAGGCGTCAGGAAGGGTACGAGCATTATTAACTTCCCCCTCCTTCTCCTACTCCGGAGCCGTTGAGCGGTCGTGATGTAACTCTGTAACTCACCTGACAGAGTAGTGGCAACACCTCGTTAATGACGAGGACGATGATGACACTTGCGGGGCGCTCGGTGACTGTCTTCCCTTGTGTAAAAAAAAAAAGTCCTCACGTGTTATTCTCAACTTGTTTGACAGTAACTATTACAGCAATCAAATACTTTTCAAAATCTACCGTGGGCATGAGGCCGTGTACACTGTGATTTTTTGCGTATTTGCCAGATAAATCATCTCCCGATATTACTGACTTATTTAAACCCGTTTGATGCTACTTTTTGAGTTTAACAAAATATCTTCGGATATTAATTAAGAAAAAAAATTTGTTCGAGAAAGTTTTTGAGTTGGGCCGTTTCTTGCGGTCAATACTGAAAAGGAGGCCGATAGAAAGAGAGAGAGAGAGCTGCTTGTTGATGACTATGGTCAGACATAACAAACAAAATAATTTGCTGCTCCGAAACCCCTCTTGAGTTTTTGTTGAGAGAGATGGAATACGGGTTAAGAAAGAGAGTTGGTTAGTTGGTAATTAAGGTAAAAAAAAATTCTCCATTCGTTTTAGTTTTTAGACGGGCACTCTGACATATACTGCCAATATCACTCAACCTCTCAGCAAACCTGATAGAAAGAAGAAAGAAAGGGTGCTCTTTTTCTTTTTCTGAGTTTTATTGTCATTTCTTCATTACCTCCTCCATTTGCTTATTCATCGACACCAAGTGTTTGACGTGTTTGTCGAATTGAAATATCTAACAGGTGCATTTTATTTAAAGCTGACAAAATGTGGAACATTTTCAAAACTTAATTCACAACGAGGGCTACATGAAAGATTGATCTTGATGTACAGGGACTCAACATGAAAGTGGTCGTTGGTTAGCGCCACCCGGACACCTGTAGATCGCCATATTGCGCAGATAATTGCGGTGGTGTTAGCGAGGGGGTGAGAAATGCTCACCCTCCTACTCCTCATCAAGAGGGTGCTCTTTTTTCTTGTGAACTTTTGAGTTTTATTGTCCTTTCTTCCTACGATGGACTCCAGACGGCGACGAAAACGAAGGCTGCCGAAAGGAAACCTGGAGAAGAACAATGGAAAGGGAGATGAAAGGAAAGGGCTGGACATGGGGTCGCCTGGAGCGAGTTTCAGCCGATCGACATCAGTGGCGGGCTCTGGTTGAGGCCTTATGTGCAACTAGCACGAAGAGGATTGATTGATTGATCTTCTATTAGCTTATTCATCTACCCCAAATGTCTGACGTGTTTATCGAATTGAAATATCTAACTAAGAGGTTCATTTTAGTTGACGCTGAATCGGGAAACAATGTGGATCATTTTCAAAACTTAGTCCACCGAGAGGACCACTTGAAAGATTGGCCTTGAGCTTGAGCTGTTGCACGATCATGATGTAACTATCCCGCAAGGTGGTCCACTCAGCCCTTGACCTTCATCCACCTAATTTGTGAACAACAAAGACTAGGTGACCAGTGTTCACCCACCTATGACGGATTAGTGCCAACACCTCGCTACTGACCAGGAAGGTGCTCACACCAGGGGGGGGGGCGCTCGGTGACTGTCTTCCTTTTTCGTCCTTTGATTTTTTAATTAAGCAATTGAGGACTGGAGGGTCTCCCACCTCCACCCTGCCACGTTGTTCCTGGTTCAGCATTATGTTAGTCATTGGATGTCGTCAACTCACACAAATCACTTGACTTGTGTAACAAGTCCTCACATGTTATTCCCACAGTTCAAATTTTATTGAAAGTAAATATTATAATAGTCAAAGTATTTTTTCAAAATCAACCGCGGGCATGGGGTCGTGCACACTGTAATTATTTTCCTCTATACCAGATTCTTCATCTGTCGATATTACTGACTCATGTAAAACGCTTTTGATCGTATTGTATATAAGTATATTTTATAGTATACATGCAATCACTCTTTGGTACAGTGCTCCTTTCTTGAAGATGCTCGGTTTCTTGCAGTCAACCTTGAGGAAGAGGGAGGTGGTGGCTGCTTGCTCACGATTACGGTCAGACACCAGAAATACAAGATGCTAATGTTCACAAACCGCTATTGCATTTGTTTGTTTTTTGTTTGGTTGTTTGGTTGCTTGCTTACTTGTTTGTTGATCAGAATGAAAGAATTCAGTCAGTTATAAATTAACACTTTCTTCTCCTTAAATACTGAGATTGCTTGCTTACTTGTTTGTTTGTTTTGAGAGAGAGAGATTGAGAGATAGGGAAAGGGTGGAGAGAGGGCGTTTTCTTGTTGGTGAATAAGTTCAGCTCAATCACTCTGTAGACCTGATAGAAAGGGGTGCTCTTTATTTTTTTATCGAGTTTACGTTTATCGAGTTAAGATCTGACTTTTATTGTGCTTTCTATCTTTCCTTTCCCATTAATTTATTTATCTAAATTTTTTACGTGTCTATCAAATTACAATATCTTATAGGCGCAGTTTAATATCTAAAGCTGAATCGGAAAAAGTGTGAGACATTTTCAAAAACTTAATCCACGTCATAAGGACTGGACACCTGTTGATCGCCATATTTCGCGGCTTCAGCGATGGCATGAGAAATAATCCCCCTCCCCCTCCTCGTCGTCTCCAGCCACCGTGATGTAACTACCCGGCCTTGTGTTATGCACCCGCAGCGCTCTGCCCTTGAGAATCTACCACCTAATGAGGAGACAGGAAATACTCGGTTTGAAGGCGTGACCCTGATGTCACCTGTCACTCACCTGTCACTCACCTATAACGTTCACCCCGCTAATTACGAGGTCGGTTATCAAGCCAGTGGGGTGGGGGGGGCGCTCGGTGACTGTCTTCCCCTTTTGTTTTCATGTTTCAACTAATCGCGTGAGGACTGGATTGTCTCCCATCTCCACCCTGTCCTGCTCATGACGTCATAAGGGTGCTGTACCCACGCTGTCCATCTGTCGTTTGATTGGTTAAACACCGGCTTGACCGTTTGCGCAAGCTATTGGACTGGTTAAAGTTTGTTTTCTAGTTTGGCGGGACTTGTTATACAAGTGCGGGGCAATTTCCCGTTTTCCTTGCTTCAAGAGGTCCGTCTACTTACATACAAGGTAAAGTTCTTCCTACTCTTATTTTGACATGCCCTTACACATCAGTGTTTGCTAGTGTGTGTGTGTGTGTGTGTGTGTGTGTGTGTGTGTGTGAGTGAGTGTGTGTGTGTGTGTGTGTGTGTGTGTAAGAGAGAGTGAGGGTGTGTACACGCGCGCAGTTCAACGTGCCTGCATACAGTGTCCACCCGACTGCTGATATCGCATTTCCTAGTCAGCTACTTTTACAATGGAACATACAAACAGTACATTGATGATATAATTATGATTTGAACAAGAGATCTGTAGCATCATGAGTTGCTGCGCTTTCTGTCAAACAATACAAGTGACAATTGAAAATAAACAAACATCTCTATGTGTAAATGAATATCTTGATGAAGTTTTGTGTATTTCTATCAACCAGAGTGTATATGTGTGTTGCGCTGAGTGATGTGTCTGTGTGTGTGTGTGTGTGTGTGTGTGTGTGTGTGTGTGTGTGTGTGTGTGTGTGTGCATCAAAGTAAGAGACAAATAAGCAGCATAAAAGTGCCAAGTAAAAACAAGTTCTACGTATCTTCTCAGAAGTAACCATAAAATTACATTTAGTTTGATAGGTTACAGATAAGCATTGAACCCGTGCTCTGTAAACTCTCCAAATTCTTGCCTTTTTAAGACTCAACAAAACTCTCCTTGAATCTTGTGTTAGTTCTCTCTTTGCCTTGATTCATTTTTAAAAGTTGTCATGAATGTAATGTGTTTCATTGTGGGATCTTTTATTTGTGGTTTGATGTTTTCGAGTGGAAAATGTTGATGTGGTAATATGAATCATGTTGTAAAATGGTTTTAATTAATGGGAAAAAGAAATAGAACATGATGACGATGTGCCAGTGGGGTAGGAGTTGTTAACACATAAATTTGAAGTATATGTAGTATAGGAGAGTGTTGTGTAGAATGTTATTGTAAGGCACAGTACCGTGCTTTGTTTTGTTTAGGAGTTTTTTATTATAAAATGTGGACGGGGGGTAGTTAAGATATAATAGTATATGTTTGGACAGGTTTAAGGTTTTGAATGTGTATTGTATGTTTTTGTTTGTTGATTTTCAGGGCAAAGCCTGTAACTGCTGACTCTCAAGAACTCAGCCAGTTTCTCTCTGATATCTGCAGTGTATCGATACCATGCATGTTTCTACCATGCCGAGAGGAAAGTACAAGTCACCCACTCCACGTAGAGAGCATACCATTATGTCTGCTGCTGATGTAGCAGCAGACAAGCGTTCAGCTTGGGATGAGCTGGAGATCTCAGGCACTGTGCACAATTTGTGCCCAGAGGTTTGGCACTTTCAGCACATAACCATTCTGCACCTCAATGACATCAACCTTGTTCGACTGCCTCCCTACATTTGCCAGTTAGTCCACTTGTCATACTTGGACCTGTCCTCCAATAGACTGCGCAGTTTACCTGCTGAGCTGGGAGACCTTCAAAACCTGAGGGTTTTGCAACTTAACTACAATCGCTTCCGCTTTTTGCCATTTGAGCTTGGCAGGCTTTTCCGTCTGCAGACCCTGGGCTTGACAGGGAATCCCCTCTCACAAGAACTGTTAAACATCTATAATGAACCTGGTGGAACACACAAGCTACTTACTTACATGCTGGATAATTTGCCAGTCACAACAACAGCGCCACCGCAGAGGCAGTGGAATGTGGCAGCCCATCCAGACACAACATGTCCTTTAGCCATCTTCAGCATGATGTGCTACAACGTGCTGTGTGACAAGTACTGCACCCGGCAAAAGTACGGCCACTGCCCGGGGTGGGCGCTGAACTGGGAGTACCGCAAGATGGGTATCCTGAACGAAATTCGCGCCCTCAACGGCGACATCATCAGCTTACAGGAGGTGGAGACGGACCAGTTCTTTAACTTCTTCCTACCACAACTCCAGCGGGAAGGCTACGACGGCATCTTCTCGCCAAAGTCTCGCGCGCGCACCATGAGAGAGCAGGAACGCAAGCGTGTTGACGGCTGTGCCATCTTCTTCAAGAAGGCCAAGTTTTCCTTACTAGAAGAAAAGCTGGTGGAGTTGAACCAGTTGGCGATGGCCAACGCTGCAGGGTCACACGACATGCTCAACCGCGTCATGACAAAAGACAACATCGGGCTGGCGGCGCTGCTGGAGACCAAACCTCCCATCTTTGAAAACGGCATGCCCCCTCAGCCTCATACGCGGCAGCTGCTGCTGGTTTGCACAGTCCACCTCCACTGGAACCCTCATTTCAGTGATGTGAAGCTCGTACAAACCATGATGCTGATGGGGGAGTTGCAGCGCTTTGTAGACGAAGCCACCAGAAAGTACACCCTGCCTTTCCCAGGCCCATATGACTGCAACTCAATTCCTTTCCTTTTCTGTGGTGATCTGAACTCGCTGCCAGACTCAGGAGTGATAGAATTCCTTACAAATGGACGAGTTGCTGTAAACCATGAAGATTTCAAGGACAAGGAGTATGATCACTGTATGAAGAAGATGAGCAATGGTGACAAGGACCACGTATACCACAACTTCCGGCTTGCACGTGCCTACAATGACATTATGCCAGCCACATATTTCACACATAACTTCACAGGAATCATCGACTACATCTTCTATTCAAGGGATCATCTGAATGTCTTGGGAATGCTTGGGCCATACGATGAGGAGTGGTTCTGGCAGAACAAGATTCTTGGCTGCCCAAATCCTCACATACCATCTGACCACTTCTCTCTCTTTGTGGAGATGGAAATGCCTATCCGCTTGCCTCCACCAGGTCGTGGTTCTCCTCTCCCACCTCTGCGCCAGCCCAGATAATCAGCAACCTCCGTGTCCCTTTTCTTTGCAGGCTCAGTGAGACAGGACTAGTCTTCGCTCTTGACAATGGAATAAAAGACAAAAAAAAAGAAAACTCAAAGGTTCAGAAGAAAAAAGCGCATCCTCTTGATGGGGAATAGGAGGGTGAGCTTCATTTCTCGCCCCCCTTCCCTCGCTGGTATATACGAAAACAATTAGTGTGCACGACCACATGCCCGCGGTAAATTTTGAAAAAAGTCTTTGACTATTGTCATATTTACTGTCAGTCAAATTTTAAATGTGGGAACATAACATGTGAGGACTTGTTACACAATGTAAAAATGACAATAAAATTCAGAAAAAGAAAAAGAGCACACTTTCTTCCTTCTTTCTATCAGGTTTGCTGAGAGGTTGAGTGATATTTGCAGTATATGTCAGAGTGTCCGTCTAAAAACTAAAATGAATGGAGGAAAATATTTTTTACCTTAATTACCAACAAACCAACTCTCTTTCTTTACCCGTATTCCATCTCTCTCTCTCTCTTTCTCTCTCTCTCTGACAGAGAGACTGGGCATGCTCACTCGTGCATAAAGAAATTTCTTCTTCTTTTACACAATGCTATGTTTACCCGACATCAACTCACAAGTCGATCATTAACAATGTCCTTTGGATGAAGCTGAAATAGAAAATACTTGACATTTAATCGTGTGTAAATGTAAGCAGAAGACAGCTTCCTAAGCAGAAGACACAAGATGATGGATGTGTCGACAGTGAAAGCTGTCCAAAATATATTAGTCTTTCGAAATATTTACCGACTGACTCGTTCAACAGTAACACCCGTAGACAACTAAGAGAGATTCTGTTACACCATTGAGACAACACTGGTGTCAACACCAGGTGGGTGTCAGGAGCAGTCAGGAGACACAACAAGAGGAAACAAAGTTAGTCGACCGCCGTCCTACGAGCAGATTAGTCAGCTTGTTAGAGGAGGAATTTGTTTCCTCTACTGTTATTGTCACTCGTCATCTCCTAGCACCAAGGTTAATTCAAAATAGTCTAAAAATTATTAGCTCAAAGTTTATGATACCTACGATGGTTTGTGATCACACGGTGTGTCAATACAGAACTCATCCTGAATGTTGTCAGGACTAATTATCTCTGAAACAGTCTCAGTCGATTGGTTCGATCCCGTTTCTTGTCTGTCAAGTTTTTTTTATCATATATGGAGATGTGCTTCACAGGGACACAGGCTACTGAGCTCTGGTTTGCTTTGCTATTATAAGAGTATTGTGGACTTTATTTTATGATAAAAGAGACATTATTTACGAGTTTAGCCTATGTTGTAAACAAATGTCTGCATTAAAAGCAAATAGAAGCCGACATCGCTGAATAGCCTGGTCGTTGAGAAATAGATATTGGCCTGATAAATGTGTCGCTGAATACAATGGAAAACGAATTTAAACAAATCGGTCGATAAAACAAATCAAAAAAAAACTTTTATTGTTTATCTGTTTTAAGAAAAACCAAACACAGGAGACCATGGAAAACTTAATGTTTAGTTTTAATGAATGGAGTGGAACAAAAAACACACAGGGTGTCTGGTGAACACATGAGTGTTGAAGCATTGGTACTGGTGATGAGACAGGGTCAGTGAGCAGACTTGTTTATTTTAGGGGTAGCGAATGGCCGAGTGGTTAGAGCGCTGGCGTCCGAACCGAAAGCGCCCTGGTTCAATTCCCGATAAGCGCAGCAAACTTCCCCCAGTCAACCCAGCTGAGGGGAATGGGTACCTGACTCCATAGAGGGTTGGGGAAGGTAAGGCAGCGAGGGAGAGGAGATGGGCACCACCCTCATTTAAAAGGTGGCCCCGCCGAGAAAAGTGGGGTCTCCAACACCTCACTCCCCTACCACCTCAACAGGTTATGGGATGACCTTTACCTTTACCCTATTCTACAGTTGTTTCCAGTCTAAGCTTTTATTAGAAGGCCAGGGGTTTCTGACAGACAGGTTTTAATAGCAGCGGGCATACCTAATTTATCCCTCTGTTGGATGTAGTGCAGAAACCACGGGTGTTGTTTATTATATGGAATAAATAAATAGTCTGCTAACATCTAACTCAGCAGTCAAACAGAGATACCCCAGACCTTACCTCAAGGTTCATTGATTCTAGCCTGATCTTTTATATCTCCCTGGGAGTTCCAGTTTATCTGTATCTTTATTTTCATAATGTAGTGTGGCAATCATCTCCAGGCTGTGTACGTGTATTTATGCTTTATACATATTACAGGAAATACAACCAGAAGACTGGACTGGCAAAAAGACGAATAACAAATTGCTGGAGAATTTTCTGGAATGGCAAAGATAAACATATTATTTATAGTAGTTACAAAATAAACTGAAGTATAAATAGACTTTCTTCTTCATGACATGACTCTGGGAGTAAAGAGGTTAAACATAAAATATTCCAACACATGATCAGAGTGCACGACTAAGAGAAACAGGTTATTTTAAATATTTTAAAATTTATTAACAAACACCAGTTATTGTCTTGCCTAACCAACAGACACAAAGACAATTAACAAGTCAAAGTATAAAGTCATTTGACAAACAGAATGAACTTTATGACAATTCTTGACACAACTTCACTATTTCTTGATAAGAAAGGAACCAAGACAACGATCAACTCCCACAACTATTCCACACCTGTGTTTCATTTTAAACAAACATTGAAATGCTACAGACTGATTTAAAAATCGGTGATACACACTTACTTTTAACGAAGAGCCCACTATTCAATACAGTAACTGTAATTCATATGAAATTAATTTGTTTCTACACAAAGTTATAGAAAAAAGCAGCTGAACTAAGTAATGTTGCCGACATTCTGAATCATTTCCGCTGAAATGTTAATTTTCAAATTAACCATTTGTTACAATCGTATTTCAAACACAGCTGCTTGTCAGTTCATCATGGAAGTTTCCCTATTTTTCGAGGGATAGATGCTACTCCGATGAGATTGTTTAAAGTGAATGTTCTTAGTGTGGTTTGGTCAAGAAGACTGAGATACTCCTGAAACATTTATGCCACTGGACAGTGAGGAGACCCTGGGGGTCCTGGTGAGAGACAGGACAAGTTTCAATGTGGCAGCTACATGATTATGTGGACCTTATGGTGACAACGAGCTGTGGGAGGAGTTCCGTTCCAGACTGAAATAACCTCCTCCTGCTTCAGTGCTGAGATCAAAAACATAAAATATTTTAATTTCTCATTCCCCGTCCTTCGCTGGTCATCCTCTCTGAAGATTGTGATAGAAATTGTCACACGTTGAACATGTATATGCAAGGAAAGCAATGATGTGAAGTGTGATACTTACAGCTCAAATCTCTTTGTTGTGTTGGCCAGTTACTTCAAATATGTAGTAAACACTTATATCCATTTTTATGTTCAAAAACCTATATTTTCTTCAGGTTGGTTATAACAGTCTGTGTATATCAAAAGATATTGCACTCTTTCATTTAGCATCTGCTTATAATGACTCAGCACCTTTTTGAGATACGAATGTCCACCTCATTTTATTAGCAAACATTTGACTGGGTTTGACAACAGGGACTGTTAATAAAGATGGAAACTTTCTGCATTCAGGGCTTTATATTTTATATTTAGACTAATGACATTGTAACCAACATTCAAGCAGCTGTTAAACTATTTGCTGATTATTCAAATTTATTAGTGTGTGTGTGTGTGTGTGTGTGTGTGTGTGTGTGTGTGTGTGTGTGTGTGCCATGACTTTCTGTAGCAATAGTGTTTATGCTTTAAAATCTTTTTTTTTATTATTTTAATATTTTATAATATTTTTATTATTATTTTATTATAATAATAATATTATTATTATTTTAATATTTTTATTGGGAGTAAAGTAATTTGTCTTAGAAATCACCTCTCGCTAAAGTCACGTGGAGTTTGACGGGTCTCGCCATGTAAAAGTTTAGAGCAGAGAAACAAGTCCACACAAAATGTTGATTTGTGAAGACGAGAACTAAAAGTCAATCTCACAAACAAAGGAAAATGTGTCGCTACATCTGTTGTCGTTTGCACTAACATTCTTGAAGCTCACACAGTCCTCGCCACTATCATAGAAGCTGTTGGGTTCACCCTGGAGCCAAATTGCCGAAGTATTTGACAAAGGAGATCCGTCGCCCCACCTAAACTCTCGGTTTTTTCCCACCGATCCATATGGACGATGAAGCTGAAAAAGAAATGTTATCTAATTATTCCATTCTTTTTGATGCTGTTATCATTAAAATTATTGTAATAACAAGCTTAACACATCTTTATTAGTAAAATGCCCCAAAGTCTTATTTGCATGCAACGAAAGATATATATTCTGATTTATAAATATATATTAATAAATATTTTGTTATAATAAAGACTTCATTCGTCACACCATTAAAATAATAAAACACTATTACATAGAAAACCTCAACAACAAGAGTTAGCTCGGCTCACTTCCATTGCTTATTTTATTTCATTGTTTTGTGTCTATATTTCTCCTCCGTTTTCTTAATTAATGATAAACGTTTCAAACTTAATTTAAAAAAGTGCTCCCGTGTCTCCTTGCACTCCACTGGTCTGAAACTGGGGAATATTTGGACCTGACTTCCTCACCTGCCTACCGATGTCTGACGGTTTGTTGGCTGGAATCGCAATGTTCAGTAAATATTTGCTTGTATCACGAGACAAGGGCATTTTTGCTGCCATGTTCTAAGCTCAGTGATGTCACGGATGGAAAATCATAGTCTTTCTAGCTCTGACCTTCTGGTTTGTGTCGATAAACAGAATGATTCATCCCTGCATAGCATAACACATCCATGCCAAGCTCTCTTCTCGCAACTTACTCTGGTTTTGAAAGATCAGGGATGTCAGTGGGTTCAAGTCCTGGTAAACATTCTTGATGTAGTACAGGTGGCCTCCCTCTGAAGCACAGCGGTCTCTCGCTGACCAGTAGGTCAGGGGGCTGGTGGTTAGTTTGAGACAACGACTGCTGTACAGACTGTAGCCCTGACTGGCTGCACAGGAACCTGAGGAAACGGAGAAAATACCAGTTACTAGTGTTTTAGACAGTGAAAGGTGAACACATGATCATAACTGTTTCACACGTGTCTGTAACACAGAGGTGATGAAATTAGTCAACATACTGATGATGCTGCCTATAGTCTGATCATACCTTAACAAACATACACTTGCTCTTTTCAGTGAGGTGGTAAGAACATTCAGAGAAATCTTTGAATATGTTTGAAGGAACTTTCTGTATGTTGATATAATTATTTCATCGGCGCTAGTCTACATCATCGGCTACCTAACACGCTCCATAACCAGACCGAGTGGTTATCTCTTACTTTTTAATCAAAAGCATTTTAATAATGGATAGAAACATACATTTTACATACAGGAAAAACCTTAGCTAAAATGAAAACAAATGTGTTTTTCTACGATATTCAAAGGAACTCAAAAACGATTACCTGAAAATCGAAAAAAAAGTAAATCCTTAAGCATTCGTTTAACTTACTTTTTACCCTAGTAAAGCAGTTGGTACCATCAGCACTGTCTTGTCCAGAGTCTGATGACACACTGTGGTCAAGGAAACAAGTCAGGGTGAGCATGTTGTGACAGAACCTGGAACATGCGACTGTCGCCATACACTGAGCTGCGCACTGAGTCCGTGACCGGGACCTCGCTCTCACCTGAGTTATGTTGAGCAACATTTTACTCCTTGATTTCTCCCACTGGCTGCTTTTGAAAACATACATACTGTAAATGTGCTGCTGGCAAAAGATAAAAACAAGAACGCAAGCTGACATCGCAAGACATTGATGTTTCATGATCAAATGGTCAGTAACTCTGAGACAGCCTGGAGGTCGTCAGGACTAAATCTCTCTAAATATGATTTTGTCGATCGTTTGAGCTTTATGTTTTATCGACGATGTTGTACAGAGCGACTTCCGTTGACAGTAAACAACAGACATGAACACAATCTTTGCAAATACAACGTGAGATTATTGAGCTTTAGCGCGAGGGTTGCCAGAAGAAGCAACACGGGTTATCTCTTACCTTTAAACCAAACATCAACTTCATTGTTGTACAAATAGGAAAGTAAAACCATGCCTGCAACAATGGAATTTTAAAATAATTAGATGGAATCTGTGTTGCTCAAAGTGAGTGGCCTGGTACCGTAGAAAAAATTAAATAGCTGTCAATCATCTTGCTGAAATCAAATCTCAGTGATGAGAAGAGTCCAGGGGTTAGTTGCACAACACGTTTCTGAATCTTAAAACTGTTCTAAAGAAGCAACATCTCTTCTTAGCCATTTTGATGCATTGCAGAAAAGCGTACAAAAACAGTCAGACTTAAACAACTTTATCTTCTTTAAAGCAGTTTTAGTTTTAAAAATTCTAGAATTGTGTGGTGCACTTTAAACTGATTATCTAAATAGAGTTAAGACCTAAAATATTTTAAAATTAGAAATGTGTTGTGCAACTATCCCCTACGTCACCAGTAAGCTAAACATTAACTTTGAGAGATGCGATCTCATACCTGTAAATAGTGCATATTGCTCTGCATGATATGGATATTTCATTTTGAAAAACGTAAATGATTCTCTTTGTTTTCAGCGTAGTATGTTGAAATCTCTTTTCTTGATCTCAATCACCACAACTTTTGCATACCACGGTAAAGCAAGTAGTTCTGTTTGCTGGGTAACGAGAGACAGATTTAGTCAAACCGTCTCACACAAACCTAAAACCCCTAAAGTCTGCTCACCCTAGTGTCTGCTCACCCTCAAGTCTGCTCACCCTAAAGTCTGCTCAACCTGGTGTCTGCTCACCCTGGTGTCTGCTCACCCTAAAGTCTGCCCACCCTAGTGTTTGCTCACGCTAACGTCTGCTCACCCTAGTTTCTGCTCACCCTAAAGTCTGCTTACCCTAGTGTCTGCTCACCCTAGTGAATGCTCATCCTAGTGTCTGCTCACCCTAGTGAATGCTTATCCTAGTGTCTGCTCACCATAAAGTCTGCCCATCCTAGTGTCTGCTCATCCTAAAGTCTGCCCACCCTAGTGTTCACTCATTAGGTGGCTGATTGTCAAGGGCAGAGCACTGCGGGTGTCGAAGACCTTGCGGGATAGTTGCATCACGACCGCTCAACGGCTCCTGATTAGGAGAATGAGGGGGAAGTTAATAATGCTTGTACCCTTCCTGATGCCTCCACATTTAATCTGCGAAAAATGGCGATCTACAGGTGTCCGTCCAGGTGGCGCTACATTATTTAGAAAGGACAATAGAACTCAAAAGTTCGTTACAAAACCCTCGACAGATGAAGAATCTAGTATATACGAAAATAATTACAGTGTGCAGAACCCCATGCCCGCGGTAGATTTTGAACAAAAGCCTTTAATGTAATATTTACTGTCAATCAAATTTTAACTGTGGGAATAACATGTGAGGACTTGTTACACAAGTCAAGTCATTTGTGTCAGTTGACGACATCCACTGACTGATGTAATGTTGAACCAGGAACAATGTGGCTGGGTGGAGGTGGGAGACCCTCCAGTCTTCAATTGTTTAATTAAAAATATCAAAGGACGAAAAGGGAAGACAGTCACCGAGCCCCCCCCCTCCCCTGGTGTGAGCACCTTCCTGGTCATTATCACACTAGGACTCATCTATCAGTGGCTGGAACTGAAATCGATCTCGTCTTTTGAAAAAATAATTTAGTTTTCCTCTTTTGTCGACAAAGCTATCTCTGTATGATTGTTAACAAGAAAGAAACGCAGTAAGAATTTTGTTTCTTTGCTGGGGCGTTTTCTACCCGGGGTTGGACTCGTCCTTTGCATTTAATTAATCATTTTTCACTTATGCTTTTCTTTTGCCACTGATGTCCAAACTGGGAACTGAGAGTGGAAGGAAGGGGAAATTTTCATCTCGATGTCACAATCACGAGAGATAACTCACAGGTTTTAGGAAATGAGTAAAGTTGTCTCCCTTCGACCAAAAAAAGGCTTCAGAGAGAAGAGGTGCGACTAGTCATACAGGGATCGAACTTTTTGCCCTGCGTCTTACTACATAAAAGGGAACTAACTCCAATTTATACCTTACTGTCACGTGACAGCCCCGCAGTCCCCCTGACAACACCTCGTTAATGACGAGGACGATGATGACACTTGCGGGGCTCTCGGTGACTGTCGTCCCTTGTGTAAAAAAAAAAAAGTCCTCACGTGTTATTCTCAACTTTTTTGACAGTAACTATTACAGCAATCAAATACTTTTCAAAATCTACCGTGGGCATGAGGCCGTGTGCACTGTGATTTTTTGCGTATTTGCCAGATAAATCATCTCCCGATATTACTGACTTATTTAAACCCGTTTGATGCTACTTTTTGAGTTTAACAAAATATCTTCGGATATTAATTAAGAAAAAACATTTGTTCGAGAAAGTTTTTGAGTTGGGCCGTTTCTTGCGGTCAATACTGAAAAGGAGGCCGATAGAAAGAGAGAGAGAGAGAGAGAGAGAGCTGCTTGTTGATGATTATGGTCAGACATAACAAATAAAAAAATTTGCTGTTCCGAAACCCCTCTTGAGTTTTTGTTGTTTATTATAAGAGAGAGAGATGGAATACGGGTAAAGAAAGAGGGTTGGTTTGTTGGTAATTAAGGTAAACAAAAATTTTTTTCTCCGTTCATTTTAGTTTTTAGACTGACTCATGTAACACGCTTTTGATCGTATTGTATATAAGTATATTTTATAGTATACATGCAATCACTCTTTTACAGTGTTCCTTTCTTGAAGATGCACGGTTTCTTGCAGTCAACCTTGAGAAAGAGAGAGAGAAAAGGGGGCAGAGAGAGGGAGCTGGCTGGTTGCTAATTACGGTCAGACACAAGAAATTAAAAAATTCTGATTTTCCCAAACTGCTATTTTAGTTTAGCTCTTGTTTAAGAGAGAGAGAGAAAGAGAGAGAGCGAGAGAAAGAGAGAGAGAGATGTGATGTGCCTAAAGAAAGAGGGTTGTCGTTAGTAATTATGTTTAAAAAAAAAGCTTCTCGTTTTCTATTCATTTTAGTTTTTGACAGCCAGTCTGACATATACAGCAAGCACCGCTCAACCTCTCGGCAAACCTGATAGAAAAAATAAAAGATGTTCTTTTTCTAACGAACTTTTGAGTTTTATTGTCCTTTCTACATAATGTAGCGCCACCTGGACGGACACCTGTAGATCGCCATTTTGTGCAGATTAATTGTGTAGGCATCAGGAAGGGTACGAGCATTATTAACTTCCCCCTCCTCCTCCTACTCCGGAGCCGTCGTGATGTAACTACCCACCAAGGTCTTCGACACTCGCAGTGCTCTGCCCTTGACAATCAGCCACCTAGTGAGTGAACAGGAAAAACTTGGTGGGAGGTCAGGGACCTGACCTCATCTGTAACTCACCTGATAGAGTAGTGGCAACACCTCGTTAATGACGAGGACGGTGATGACACTTGCGGGGCGCTCGGTGACTGTCTTCCCTTGTGTAAAAAAAAAAAAGTCCTCACGTGTTATTCTTTTCATACTTTTATACTTTTCAAAATCTACCGTGGGCATGAGGCGTGTACACTATGGTTTTTTTCGTATATCCCAGATAAATCATCTCCCGATATTACTGACTTAGTTAAACCCGTTTGATGATACTTTGAGTTTAACAAAATACTTGTATTTTTGTTGTTAATGATAAGAGAGAGAGAGATGGAATACGAGTAAAGAAAGAGAGTTGGTTTTTTGGTAAATAAAGTTAAAAAAAATTCTCCATTCATTTTAGTTTTTAGACGGGCACTCTGACATATACTGCCAATATCACTCAACCTCTCAGCCAACCTGATAGAAAGAAGAAAGAAAGGGTGCTCTTTTTCTTTTTCTGAGTTTTATTGTCATTTCTACATTACCTCCTCCATTTGCTTATTCATCGACACCAAGTGTTTGACGTGTTTGTCGAATTGAAATATCTAACAGGTGCATTTTATTTAAAGCAAAATGTGGAACATTTTCAAAACTTAATTCACAGCGAGGGCTACATGAAAGATTGATCTTGATGTACAGGGACTCAACATGAAAGTGGTCGTTGGTTAGCGCCACCCGGACACCTGTAGATCGCCATATTGCGCAGATAATTGCGGTGGTGTTAGCGAGGGGGTGAGAAATGCTCACCCTCCTACTCCTCATCAAGAGGGTGCTCTTTTTTCTTGTGAACTTTTGAGTTTTATTGTCCATTCTTCCTACGATGGACTCCAGACGGCGACGAAAACGAAGGCTGCCCAAAGGAAACCTGGAGAAGAACAATGGAAAGTGAGATGAAAGGAAAGGGCTGGACATGGGGTCGCCTGGAGCGAGTTTCAGCCGATCGACATCAGTGGCGGGCTCTGTTTGAGGCTTTACGAAGAGGATTGATTAATTGATCTTCTATTAGCTATTTCATCTTCTATTTCATCTACCCCAAATGTCTGACGTGTTTATCGAATTGAAATATCTAACTAAGAGGTTCATTTTAGTTGTCGCTGAATCGGGAAACAATGTGGTTCATTTTCAAAACTTAGTCCACCGAGAGGACCACTTGAAAGATTGGCCTTGAGCTTGAGCTGTTGCACGATCATGATGTAACTATCCCGCAAGGTGGTCCACTCAGCCCTTGACCTTCATCCATCTCATTTGTGAACAACAAAGACTAGGTGAGCAGTGTTCACCCACCTATGACGGATTAGTGCCAACACCTCGCTACTGACCAGGAAGGTGCTCACACCAGGGGAGGGGGCGCTCGGTGACTGTCTTCCTTTTTCGTCCTTTGATTTTTTAATTAAGCAATTGAGGACTGGAGGGTCTCCCACCTCCACCCTGCCACGTTGTTCCTGGTTCAGCATTATGTTAGTCATTGGATGTCGTCAACTCACACAAATCACTTGACTTGTGGAACAAGTCCTCACATGTTATTCCCACAGTTAAAATTTTATTGAAAGTAAATATTATAATAGTCAAAGTATTTTTTCAAAATCAACCGCGGGCATGGGGTCGTGCACACTGTAATTATTTTCCTCTATACCAGATTCTTCATCTGTCGATATTACTGACTCATGTAAAACGCTTTTGATCGTATTGTATATAAGTATATTTTATAGTATACATGCAATCACTCTTTGGTACAGTGCTCCTTTCTTGAAGATGCTCGGTTTCTTGCAGTCAACCTTGAGGAAGAGGGAGGTGGTGGCTGCTTGCTCACGATTACGGTCAGACACCAGAAATACAAGATGCTAATGTTCACAAACCGCTATTGCATTTGTTTGTTTTTTGTTTGGTTGTTTGGTTGTTTGCTTACTTGTTTGTTGATCAGAATGAAAGAATTCAGTCAGTTATAAATTAACACTTTCTTCTCCTTAAATACTGAGATTGCTTGCTTACTTGTTTGTTTGTTTTGAGAGAGAGAGATTGAGAGATAGGGAAAGGGTGGAGAGAGGGCGTTTTCTTGTTGGTAAATAAGTTCAGCTCAATCACTCTGTAGACCTGATAGAAAGAGGTGCTCTTTATTTTTTTTATCGAGTTTATGTTTATCGAGTTAAGATCTGACTTTTATTGTGCTTTCTATCTTTCCTTTCCCATTAATTTATTTATCTAAATTTTTTACGTGTCTATCAAATTACAATATCTTATAGGCGCAGTTTAATATCTAAAGCTGAATCGGAAAAAGTGTGAGACATTTTCAAAAACTTAATCCACGTCATAAGGACTGGACACCTGTTGATCGCCATATTTCGCGGCTTTAGCGATGGCATGAGAAATAATCCCCCTCCTCGTCGTCTCCAGCCACCGTGATGTAACTACCCGGCCTTGTGTTATGCACCCGCAGCGCTCTGCCCTTGAGAATCTACCACCTAATGAGGAGACAGGAAATACTCGGTTTGAAGGCGTGACCCTGATGTCACCTGTCACTCACCTGTCACTCACCTATAACGTTCACCCCGCTAATTACGAGGTCGGTTATCAAGCCAGCGGGGTGGGGGGGGGGCGCTCGGTGACTGTCTTCCCCTTTTGTTCTCATGTTTCAACTAATCGCTTGAGGACTGGATTGTCTCCCATCTCCACCCTGTCCTGCTCATGACGTCATAAGGGTGCTGTACCCACGCTGTCCATCTGTCGTTTGATTGGTTAAACACCGGCTTGACCCTTTGCGCAAGCTATTGGACTGGTTAAAGTTTGTTTTCTAGTTTGGCGGGACTTGTTATACAAGTGCGGGGCAATTTCCCGTTTTGTTATATTTCTCAGATCTCACACGAGAGAGGTCCGTTCTGCAAACAAAATTTG
Source organism: Marisa cornuarietis (assembly GCA_004794655.1). NCBI lineage: Eukaryota > Metazoa > Mollusca > Gastropoda > Architaenioglossa > Ampullariidae > Marisa > Marisa cornuarietis. Next base: position 1,861,543 of record SMMW01000619.1, on the reverse strand, counting down.
TTTCTCTTGCTTCAAGAGGTCCGTCTACTTACATACAAGGTAAAGTTCTTCCTACTCTTATTTTGACATGCCCTTACACATCAGTGTTTGCTAGTGTGTGTGTGTGTGTGTGTAAGAGAGAGAGAGTGAGGGTGTGTACACGCGCGCAGTTCAAGGTGCCTGCATACAGTGTCCACCCGACTGCTGATATCGCATTTCCTAGTCAGCTACTTTTACAATGGAACATACAAACAGTACATTGATGATATAATTATGATTTGAACAAGAGATCTGTAGCATCATGAGTTGCTGCGCTTTCTGTCAAACAATACAAGTGACAATTGAAAATAAACAAACATCTCTATGTGTAAATGAATATCTTGATGAAGTTTTGTGTATTTCTATCAACCAGAGTGTGTGTGTGTGTGTGTGTGTGTGTGTGTGTGTGTGTGTGTGTGTGTGTGTGTGTGTGTGTGTGTGTGCATCAAAGTAAGAGACAAATAAGCAGCATAAAAGTGCCAAGTAAAAAACAAGTTCTACGTATCTTCTCAGAAGTAACCATAAAATTACATTTAGTTTGATAGGTTACAGATAAGCATTGAACCCGTGCTCTGTAAACTCTCCAAATTCTTGCCTTTTTAAGACTCAACAAAACTCTCCTTGAATCTTGTGTTAGTTCTCTCTTTACCTTGATTCATTTTTAAAAGTTGTCATGAATGTAATGTGTTTCATTGTGGGATCTTTTATTTGTGGTTTGATGTTTTTGAGTGGAAAATGTTGATGTGGTAATATGAATCATTTTGTAAAACGGTTTTAATTAATGGGAATAAGAAAATAGCACGTGGTTACCACGTGCCAGTGGGGTAGGAGTTGTTAACATATAAATTTGAAGTATATGTAGTATAGGAGAGTGTTGTGTAGAATGTTATTGTAAGGCACAGTACCGTGCTTTGTTTTGTTTAGGAGTTTTTTATTATAAAATGTGGACGGGGGGGTAGTTAAGATATAATAGTATATGTTTGGACAGGTTTAAGGTTTTGAATGTGTATTGTATGTTTTTGTTTGTTGATTTTCAGGGCAAAGCCTGTAACTGCTGACTCTCAAGAACTCAGTCAGTTTCTCTCTGATATCTGCAGTGTATCGATACCATGCATGTTTCTACCATGCCGAGAGGAAAGTACAAGTCACCCACACCACGTAGAGAGTATACCATTATGTCTGCTGCTGATGTAAATGTAAATGAATATCGCTCAGCTTGGGATGAGCTGGAGATCTCAGGCACTGTGCACAATTTGTGCCCAGAGGTTTGGCACTTTCAGCACATAACCATTCTGCACCTCAATGACATCAACCTTGTTCGACTGCCTCCCTACATTTGCCAGTTAGTCCACTTGTCATACTTGGACCTGTCCTCCAATAGACTGCGCAGTTTACCTGCTGAGCTGGGAGACCTTCAAAACCTGAGGGTTTTGCAACTTAACTACAATCGCTTCCGCTTTTTGCCATTTGAGCTTGGCAGGCTCTTCCGTCTGCAGACCCTGGGCTTGACAGGGAATCCCCTCTCACAAGAACTGTTAAACATCTATAATGAACCTGGTGGAACACACAAGCTACTTACTTACATGCTGGATAATTTGCCAGTCACAACAACAGCGCCACCGCAGAGGCAGTGGAATGTGGCAGCCCATCCAGACACAACATGTCCTTCAGCCATCTTCAGCATGATGTGCTACAACGTGCTGTGTGACAAGTACTGCACCCGGCAAAAGTACGGCCACTGCCCGGGGTGGGCGCTCAACTGGGAGTACCGCAAGATGGGTATCCTGAACGAAATTCGCGCCCTCAACGGCGACATCATCAGCTTACAGGAGGTGGAGACGGACCAGTTCTTTAACTTCTTCCTACCACAACTCCAGCGGGAAGGCTACGACGGCATCTTCTCGCCAAAGTCTCGCGCGCGCACCATGAGAGAGCAGGAACGCAAGCGTGTTGACGGCTGTGCCATCTTCTTCAAGAAGGCCAAGTTTACCTTACTAGAAGAAAAGCTGGTGGAGTTGAACCAGTTGGCGATGGCCAACGCTGCAGGGTCACACGACATGCTCAACCGCGTCATGACAAAAGACAACATCGGGCTGGCGGCGCTGCTGGAGACCAAACCTCCCATCTTTGAAAACGGCATGCCCCCTCAGCCTCACACGCGGCAGCTGCTGCTGGTTTGCACAGTCCACCTCCACTGGAACCCTTATTTCAGTGATGTGAAGCTCGTACAAACCATGATGCTGATGGGGGAGTTGCAGCGTTTTGTAGACGAAGCCACCAGAAAGTACACGCTGCCTTTCCCAGGCCCATATGACTGCAACTCAATTCCTTTCCTTTTCTGTGGTGATCTGAACTCGCTGCCAGACTCAGGAGTGATAGAATTCCTTACAAATGGACGAGTTGCTGTAAACCATGAAGATTTCAAGGACAAGGAGTATGATCACTGTATGAAGAAGATGAGCAATGGTGACAAGGACCACGTATACCACAACTTCCGGCTTGCACGTGCCTACAATGACATTTTGCCAGCCACATATTTCACACATAACTTCACAGGAATCATCGACTACATCTTCTATTCAAGGGATCATCTGAATGTCTTGGGAATGCTTGGGCCATACGATGAGGAGTGGTTCTGGCAGAACAAGATTCTTGGCTGCCCAAATCCTCACATACCATCTGACCACTTCTCTCTCTTTGTGGAGATGGAAATGCCTATCCGCTTGCCTCCACCAGGTCGTGGTTCTCCTCTCCCACCTCTGCGCCAGCTCAGATAATCAGCAACCTCCGTGTCCCTTTTCTTTGCAGGCTCAGTGAGACAGGACTAGTCTTCGCTCTTGACAATGGAATAAAAGACAAAAAAAAAAAGAAAGCTCAAAGGTTCAGAAGAAAAAAGCGCATCCTCTTGATGGGGAATAGGAGGGTGAGCTTTATTTCTCGCCCCCCCCCTCGCTGGTATATACGAAAACAATTAGTGTGCACGACCACATGCCCGCAGTAGATTTTGAAAAAAAAGTCTTTGACTATTGTCATATTTACTGTCAGTCAAATTTTAACTGCTGGGGAAAATAACATGTGAGGACTTGTTACACAATGTAAAAATGACAATAAAACTCAGAAAAAGATAAAGAGCACACTTTCTTTCTTCTTTCTATCAGGTTTGCTGAGAGGTTGAGTGATATTTGCAGTATATGTCAGAGTGTCCGTCTAAAAACTAAAATGAATGGAGGAAAATATTTTTTACCTTAATTACCAACAAACCAACTCTCTTTCTTTACCCGTATTCCATCTCTCTCTCTCTCTCTCTTATCATCATCAGCAAAAATACAAGAGGGGTTTCGGAACAGCAAATTTGTTATTTGTTATGTCTGACCGTAATCATCAACAAGCAGCTCTCTCTCTCTCTCTCTTTCTATCGGCCTCCTTTTCAGTATTGACCGCAAGAAACGGCGCAACTCAAAAACTTTATCGAAAACATGTTTTTCGTTAATTAATATCCGAAGATATTTTGTTAAACTCAAAAAGTAGCATCAAACGGGTTTAAATAAGTCAGTAATATCGGAAGATTTTTTATCTGGGATATATGGAAAAAATCGCAGTGTACACGGCCTCATGCCCACGGTAGATTTTGAAAAGTATTTGATTGCTGTAATAGTTACTGTCAAAAAAGTTGCGAATAACACGTAAGGACTTTTTTTTTACACAAGGGAAGAAAGTTACCGAGCGCCCCGCAAGTGTCATCATCGTCCTCGTTATTAGCGACGTGCTGTCAGGGGGGCTGCGGGGCTGTCACGTGACAGTAATGTATAAATTGGAGTTAGTCTGCTCACCCTAGTGTCTGCTCACCCTAAAGTCTGCTCACCCTAGTGTCTGCTCACCCTAAAGTCTGCTCACCCTAGTGTCTGCTCTCGCTAACGTCTGCTCACCCTAGTGTCTGCTCCCCTTAGTGTCTGCTCATCCTAAAGTCTGCTCATCCTAGCGTCTGCTCACCCTAACGTCTGCTCACCCTAGTGAATGCTCACACTAGTTTCTGGTCACTTTAAAGTCTGCTCACCCTAGTGTCTGCTCACGATAACGTCTGCTCACCCTAGTGTCTGCTCACGATAACGTCTGCTCACCCTAGTGTCTGCTCACGCTAATGTCTGCTCACCCTAGTGTCTGCTCACCTTAACGTCTGCTCACCCTAGTGAATGCTCACCCTAGTGTCTGCTCACCCTAATGTCTGCCCACCCTAGTGTCTGTTCACCCTAACTTCTGCCCATCCTAACGTCTGCTCACCCTAACCGGTACACTAAGTACAAGGACACGATGCTACTCTACAAAGGTGTGACAACAATTAGTAAAAATACCAACATTTATTAAACAAAGACTAAAATAATCCTAACCACCAGAGAAAAGGGAAAACACAGATTAACTTGAACTCGAGAGTTACCGGAAGATTGAAGATTTTACTCGCACAATCATCATTCGATTGTAATATCTAGACACCGACTATTTCAGCACAGGAACAAGCTGATATCAAGTTGGACGATTGACGGCAGAGATACAATGATGATTGATTAATTAAAATTAAATTAACTTGACAAACTAATGTAAATGTCACATAGTTTCTTACAAAACATAATTCTTACCAAAAGTAATAAGCTGTCATTTCACCTACAGCTCAACAAGTTCTCTCAGGTAAGATTCGGGCAACTGATTGTCCCGCCAAGTAAAATATTGTGGAAACTTAGTCAGATATTGTTCACGGCTTCTACCCCCATGACAAACAGGCCACTAGTTTCTGTACAAACTGTAGGACAGTGTCATTCACCTTAGTGCTTGTGTTGTCGTCATGGCTGCATTACTGCTGACATCTCTGGCAATTAAGGCTCAGCATCCTGGAGACCTACTTGAGTCTTTGTTCAGTGATATTTGCCTTCCTGCTTTTAGCAACTCTGTCGATGTACCTTTCTTTTAAACTTTAAAGGCATCAGCCTATCCACCCGCCTACAGACAGAATACATCTTTATTAATATTCGATCGCTGTTAGCAAGCATTTTAAGCTCCTTCATTGTTGTCAAGCTTTTTCTGGTCCACGCTTAACGATAAAGGTGTCTACTTAAAAGTGAAAAAGAAAAATCCATTACTAGGAGCAAAACTTGCCCATAGGCGCAAAATGTTTTTTCACATCAGAGTAGACTGTGTACATATTTCTTATTTCCTATCCAAAAACCCCTTGTATACAGCATCAATGACCAAACAAAGTGTCGAAAGAATCGACAAGTTCAGTTTCGGAGACATTTAGTCCTGACAGCGACCAGGATTACTTCCAGAATGACTGAGGGTCTGATCATGAAACATCCACATCTTGAGATGCTGGCGTCTCTTCTTGTCGCCATCTTGTGCCAGAAACATGTTCACGGTGTCGAGATTGTGAAAACCAGTCTGTGGAAACAATCCAGCAATAGAATCTTACCCACAACATCAGAGATACCAGTCAGGTCGCAGTTTCAATGCGCACATGTGTGTCTGACAAACATCAGGTGTCACAGGTTCTGTCACAACTCAGTCACACGGACTTGTCATGTGGACGATGTGATGTCAGGGAAGGGACAAGTGTCTCTGGAAGGTACCACCTGCTTCGACAAAATCAGAGGTAAGTGGTGATAATGTTTAACATCTATTTGTCAAATTGTTGTCTCGTATTTAACGTATTTGTCGCTTTTTCTGTTTCAGGTCAGTTTTACTATTATTTAAACAAATATTTTTCTAATGATATTAATGCTGATTTATTTCAGTATGTGTAAACATCAACTTTTTATTCCTATGATATCCAACTTAACATTGCTTACTTTTCCCCTTGTTAACATCTGAATAGAAAAACTGATGAGAATGTTTTGTTTTAATTTTCACAGAAGATTGTCCGGGCAGTGAGGGCTACAACCTGTACAGTAGTCGCTGTCTCAAACTACACCCCACACCCACCAAGTTTTTCTCAGCAGCAGAAGAGTGCGCTTTGGAGGGAGGACATTTGTACTATTTCAAAACTCTGGGCCTAGACCAACCCCCATTGCAATCACTGATACCATATAATCTGAGTAAGCAACATCAAAGTAACATCCATAGTGGTTTATTTAGTCACCTACTTCAGGGTTTGAGAGTGAAAGCTGACAAGAGTGTTTTCCCCTTAACTTACAGTTGGTAGTGCAGTAGAAAACTGATCCTGCAAATCTTAGCAAATAACTTTTGCCTGTTTGCAAGACAAAGACTTTTAGTTACCTATAGGACCAAGAAGAGGTCAAGACAGCGACTGTACCTTCATAAATAGTACATGGGAGGTCCACTCTCCTCCCCTTCATACTTCATTGGCGAAAGGAAGAGACGATGACAGCAGACCTAATCAGTAATGACTGGTTTCAGCCAGTAACTACTTCTAATCACCAATAATTACTTGTATAAGTCAGTATTTACTTGTATTCGCTAGTAAGTACTTGTGTTAACCAGTAACTATTTAGATTACCTGGTAATTACTGAATTGTACTGCAAAGATATTAAAATCAGGAATAGCGCACCATACCATGTTTTAGCAAAAGGAGTTGAAAAGCACTTATCATGTATAGGTTCACTTAAATTAGAAAATTAAATTTACTTGTGGTGCCTCCAGATTTTATGTAAAGTTTCATGATGACCTGGTTGTGAAATTGATGAATATTTCCTTACACCTCACCCAGAAAAGGAGAATCACTGATCATTAAAGAATTGCACGATGCAGACTTGTCTACCATGTGTTTCATCTGGACTTTCGAGATCAAAAGAAAAACAGCAAAGTTTTAGCTTTATAATAATTTCAAGATTATTGTGTTTCAGCTGTTTGGGTGGGCGCTGACGCAGTAGGAAGAGACCGAGAGTTTGCCTGGCACGACGGGACACCCCTCCTACTAACCTCGGAGGTCTGGGGCAGGGGTGAGCCCATCAGCTTCAACAATGGTAATGACGAATGCGTGAGCACCACTCACTTCCGGGCGACTGTCACCAGATGTACTGTCGTGCTTCCCTTTGTCTGTGAGACTGAACTCTAGGTCCTCTCCTCAAACATCAAACACTTTCACGAAGCTCCACATTGTTTGGCTTTGCGCAGACATTTTACCTGGCGACACCTGTCACACGCCCAGGTGAACTTTACAAGAATTCATCGTCAACTTCGCCATTTTATTGCCTGTGTTTAGAACTGCGCTTGCGAGAACTGATGAAGTATTTGAAGTATTTTGTCGAAAGGTTTGACAGTTTAATCAATCAGACGCCATTGGCGACCCAACGGTCAAAGTGTTGTCACCAAAACAACATTGATCAGGTACCTGGGCTGACACACATTCTTCTTGTACTGCGTGTGGCATCTGTTGACAGTCAGGAGGTTGCCATGACAAAGCTGTACTTGCTGACTAGTAGTCAAACACCAACATAAACAAACTTCGTTCTTCACTTGTAAGGTTGGATAACAACTGGTTTCGTGTTACTTATCAGCACCCAGTGTTTTGCTGTGATAATCATGAAATTGCCTCACATTTATTAAAGATTTATTCTTTATTCTAGTATATGTGTTAACCCTTGACCCCTAGACGTACGCGCGTCCAGCTTTTCTTCTCGACAGCCTCTCGGAGTTTTCCTCTGTTCTCAACCACACCGTGTTTTTTTCGAGAACAAACACATCTGTACACTACAGAATGGTTTCCTTTCATATACACAAGTTGCTGTAATCAGTAGTCAACCTTCGAGTTTACTTGACACTTACAAGCAGAAACAAAAAAGCTGCATTGGCAGACATTTCTAATAATGAATGAGACGAGATCAGGAAACAGTTTCTGACTAACGATATGATAAAAGGTAACATCAGAGGCGATGTGCGCTTTCTGACTTTTTATTTATTAGCTAAAACATCACTTGCTTTTTATAAATTTTTTGTTTTATTTGTTGTTAGCAAGAAAGCATAGAAATAAAGAGATTTTCTTGAAATGCTTTATTGCTTTTGTCTTTGTCTGACCTGACTTTATTTCCAAGGTAACAGACTATTCTTTTTCTTGTTGATGAGCCCATAGGTTCTTGGGCATTCACAAAACTAAAGGATGAATAATATCTCTTAAAATAAAAATCTGTATTAAGCGGAAAACGAACCAGAACTGTATAACTATGTAGAGCTTACTTCGCATTAAACAAAGAGAACATTCACAACAGGGCACAGAGCTGAACCATGGGTGACTGACTCGGACAGTTTTAGAGAGACTCAGTGCAGTATCAGTACCATGGAGGCTGATCTTGTCACCACAAAGCATCAACCTGCTGTTGCTGTTGTTGTTGTCATTCTGCGACATCAACACAATGCACCACACATTACATTCATATCTTCAGAGTGGAGGATGCCATCTGTTGTAACGAAGCAAGACATGAAATCATTCAAAAGAAGTGTAAGCGAGCATCATTTAGTGTTGTATCGACTGAAAATTTGTATCTCTCGTAATCTTTAAGACATCTTTTATGTTTGCCTTTTGGGGTTGGAGTGAGATTTGTTGTGGTAGAAGTGGTGACTAGAAAGGATGTCTGCTGGAAACATGATCTCAGAATTACCTATTGCAAGTCAGCGATGGAGGTAGAAACAGTCTTGTAGTGTCCCCCGGGGGCAAGGGCACTAGCACACTCAGCCCCCCCCTCACAATCAATCACACTCTCCTTTTCTGAATATGATTGGGTGTCCAGGGAGACAGCTTTAGGTGATAAGCTTTTACTCACAAAATCCACTACAATTTCTCTTGTGTGTATTTCAAAGTAAACTTTATACTGGACATACACCAGTCCCAAGATTGTCCGCAAAATATTAACACTTGCTTGACACTTGCTTTAAAGTTTTATTTTCATTTTCAGCCATTATAGACTTTGTAGGAATGTTGTGATCAGTTTGAGAATGTCTTAAACATTCTTCTTCTTCCTTTCAACTCTCTGCTTTTTTGAACAACCATTTTGAAATCACTTCCTGGCCTTAAATATATATATATATATATATCTTAAGCAGTTTTAACAATAGATCAGGTCTACACTTTAGTAGCAATAATCCAAAGGTGTTTTAATCGCAGACAGACATTAGGCCACTCTTCTTAAAATTGACGCTCACTTTATTTTTCGGTCCAAAATGTGTAAATGGATCGTGGAGATTCCTGGTAATCATACATTTCTTCTTCACATTAAAATCCATTTCTTGGTGACATTTTACATGTGGATGACTTTACCTGTCATTGCACGGCATTCAAGGAGTGGACGCTGTCCACTGGGGGGATCTCTGGCAGGACATGACCCCACCCCACCCACCCACCCACGTGTGAGTTTACCCGTGCTGTGTGTGCCAGGGTGTTTCCCTTACAAAGCTTTAGTCACTAATTTGGAGAAACTACTATCAACACACAATCACCATCACATCATGTTCAAACCAAAAGCAATAAAATAATGCAATTAGCAAGATATAATTTTTGTGCTCAATTTCATGAAAAATAGTTGACGAATGTTTTGAGTTCATCCAGTTTATCTTATTGATATAGCAAGGGAGATTACTCGCGCTTAGGCGCTGGACTTTCAAGCAGAAAGATGTTTAGTCGAGTCTCATTCCTGGCTTAATCTGGAACATTCCTTCTCCTTCCCAACAACACCTGTCTTCACATCGCGTCTGTTTACCTGGTTTATCAGAGGACAGCTCGTCGTCTGATGAGTCCGCCATTGCAGATATCAAGGGACGCTACTGTCGCGCACTTTTGCTAAGTTATTCGGAAACAAGTCCGCCCGTGTGGCATCGCAGACATTTTCCTTGGTTTCGGGAAACTGCTGGTTTGACAAACTGCTGTTTTTCATTCACCGTGTGGCATAGCCTTTAGTACTGCACTCTGCTTACATGTTCAGACTCAGTGGCACTTGTCCTCCTAACATCAAACATCGATATGCACTGTAGCAAGAAGACAAATATAGAAATCATGATCTGATACAATAAGTTGGCGAACTGTATTTCCACAAAGAACTGATTAGAATGACTCAAGCAGACAAAATGATCTCGAAATGAGGGAAAACACATCTCACCAAGTGTCGAGACAAGTGCTTCATCAGCCTACTTTGTGTTTAAGCCACATCTTGTTACTTGTGAAATCCAAAATGTAAAACTACAAGAAATTATTAGTACTTGTAGCAAACTACGAAAAGCTGATATAGAAAACATCTTTACCTAAAGCTGGTGATGTGTTTGTACACCAATGGAGAACTGCCTACCCTCGTGCTCTCAGACACAAATACATGAAGAAGGAGGTCTGTGGTCTGTGGTCTGTGGTGTGTGGTGTGCGGTGTGTGGTCTGTGATGTGTGGTCTGTGGTGTGTGGTGTGTGGTCTGTGGTGTGTGGTGTGTGGTCGTGGTGTGTGGTGTGCGGTGTGTGGTGTGTGGTGTGTGATGTGTGGTGTGTGGTGTGTGGTCGTGGTGTGTGGTGTGTGGTGTGTGGTGTGTGGTGTGTGGTCGTGGTCTGTGGTGTGCGGTGTGTGGTCTGTGGTGTGTGGTGTGTGGTCTGTGGTGTGTGGTCTGTGATGTGTGGTGTGTGGTCGTGGTGTGTGGTGTGTGGCCGTGGTGTGTGGTGTGTGTGTGTGTCGTGGTGTGTGTGTGGTGTGTGGTCTGTGATGTGTGGTGTGTGGTGTGTGGTGTGTGGTCGTGGTCTGTGGTGTGCGGTGTGTGGTCTGTGGTGTGTGGTGTGTGGTCTGTGGTGTGTGGTCTGTGATGTGTGGTGTGTGGTCGTGGTGTGTGGTGTGTGGCCGTGGTGTGTGGTCTGTGGTGTGTGGTCTGTGATGTGTGGTGTGTGGTCGTGGTGTGTGGTGTGTGGCCGTGGTGTGTGGTCTGTGATGTGTGGTGTGTGGTCGTGGTCTGTGGTGTGTGGCTGGTGTGTGGTCTGTGATGTGTGTGTGTCGTGGTCTGTGGTCGTGGTCTGTGGTCTGTGGTCTGTGGTCTGTGGTCTGTGGTGTGTGGTGTGCACAAACCTATCTAGCATACATGAACTATCTAGTGCTCGATGCATATCTGTACCTTTCTTTTTTCCTTATTTTGCAATTTTATTGACAAAGGTGTATCACAATTCTCGATACTGTGTCCACACTGGCTCGGCTATTAAGGTGAATCGAATCGAAGTTTTTATTGTGGGGGACTTTCTCCGCGACTGGGCAGAGGCTCTACAGGTCCACTTCACACACAAACTAAAGTTTTGTGTCGCATGAGATGTCGTTCAGCCTTAAATAAATAAAGCAACTGCACTCTTCCACTCCGTGAAGATTGTTAGGTTCAGAGTGTATCCAAACTTCTGAACTTGTTGGCAGTGATGTGCCATCGTTCCACCTAAACGACTGGTTCCTCCCAATTGTGTCAGCGCCAACCCACACCCAGGACTGATTGTAAATCTCTGAAACAAAGATGAAAACAACTTTTTTAAAGCAGGAAAGGAAAAAAAAGCAATTGCTGTAATTTTAAATATTGATATCTGTATTCGACACCAGTTAGTCCCATTCTGTCATCTGTAGCACTAGTCGCCATTTGTGTAGTTGTACCAATCTCCTTGCACTGGCTGACTCACACTCACGACAGGAGGATGTGACTCAAGTAAACTCAAGATGTTTATATTATTATATTATTATATTTACCGGCCTGTTTTGTCATTAAGTCCGCTAGAGGGCGCTCATCCTCCGTCAGTGACTTGTAGTAGAAGAGGTGGCCTCCCTGTACAGCGCACTGGTCCTGCGCCTCGTGGTACGTCACGTGATCCCTGCTCAGCCTCAGACAGCGGCCGGTGTATAGGGCAAAGCCGTCAGCATCATCACACTTCTCTGAAAGAAAATGTTAGACAGCACTAAGCAGGGCAGACATTTTACATGCAACTTTTGCGGAAACCTGCTTGAGCTTCTGGGATAAACTCATTTTTTCCACAGAACTGAGTCAATCTTTTGTTAATAAAGCTGCTGTACAGTTTGACACTGCCCTTTGACTTCACACTGCCCTTTGACTTTACACTGCCCTTTGACTTCACACTGCCCTTTGACCTCATGCCGGCTGACGCTATCGAGGGCGGCTAAAGAACTAGAGAATACTGTCTCTGACTTTGTTTTTAAATATCCAGTGAAATCTGATTGATGTTGGTTTTGCCAGGTATATCTAGCCTCGTCTACTAAGTTAATGGTGTTATCTATTGTATCACTGCCGTGGGTACATGAATCTTTGAACAGTGTGAGGAATGAGGAAATGGTGTGACTCATCCTTATTGTCCACATGCATTTCTGAGATTAGGGCAAATATTGAGCTTGAGCATGGGAAATAATCCACAAGACTTCTCCCCCTAATAGCTATGCATGTGTTTTCTCCCTTTTCCTCACTGGTTGATCTGTCATTAACCATAAAAAATGTCAAATTGTTTGCAGAGCTTTATAAACTTCTGACCAAATTTATTTACGTTAGTGACTTTGGAGAAGCGGGGAAGGGGTAGTACAGATGTTTTGAACCAAACTTTAGGTGTGTAGGGTGTGTACATGTTTGTTGCTTGTAGCGTACAAGGGGGTACAGCAGTTGAGTATTGTTTTGTTCGACACACAGGTGTGCCTTGGTTTGACGCTGCCACGCTGGAAGTCACGAGAACTTGAAAGTCTCGGTTTTTACCTTATTTCACGTGCGAGCAGAGCAGAGCTCCATCCGTCCAGGTGGTTAGGGTGTCTTGTTTTTCTGTCGCTGTCATGCGAGTTGCATGAGAAAATTGAGGTTTTTGATATTTTAAAATTTTATGTGTGGGGCGGGCTTAGCTCACCTTGTGGCGATGTAAACAAGGGTGGGTATATTACACCCGACATTTAGCAAGTAAGGATAATGCTCGATTTGGACGATGGATATTCCGGCAATCCTGGTGTGTTGCTTGCTGTGTGCTGTCACTGACGGGGGGTGCAGTCTTCATTCAGGCCTACCAGTCGTCATAGTGTATGTCGACGTGAGGCGCTAGAGAGAGCGCTGGTTAGTGACAAGAGTTGTCACCGTACTTACTGGTATTCAAGCCGAGGGCTGTGGTTCTACTACCGGTACAGTACAGAAAGAACGTTTGCTGAAATCTGGATACAGGCGTCTGAGAACCTATCTGACGTAAACAAGAGGGACTCCGCCGAGAGCGAGGAAGGCTGTGGGAAACTACGGGTGTTGACGGCTGGAGCTGGCGCATAGACGGGCCTGTGGTTCGGCAAAAGACGAGTGAAAGGGTGTCCGCGTATCTCCAAGGTTGGGGAGGAGCATCCGATACAGAGAGGCTGAATGACTGACTTGCGTGGGGGCGATATCCTACTGACGATATCCGAAGTTTCCGGAGGTCCACTGACGCGAGGCAGAAGCATGGGCTTCCGATGATCTAACACCAGAAGAACATCCCCAACGAAGTAAGACTTTGATTAAGGTAGAGTGACGCACCAGATGTCCTCCCTGTATAACTCATACGTGAGGAGTTGCTAAAATATTTGTAAAAAGAAATAACTTGAACTTTAAAAGAAAAAGGGTCAAGTGGAGAACTTTGTGTTTGCGCTTCGGGTCCAGAGTGGGAAGAAATTAAGCACGCGTAGGAAGACGGATAGGTTATCCTTACTGAGGAGGTGATAAGGCCTAGGGTGTGCTACCCATTCTGACTCTGTTGTTAGAACCAAGTATTTGTGTGTTGGTGCCGAGGGCACTGTCGCTGAAAGACATTTCTTCATATTTTTGTTTTGATATACCTGTTAGACACTATTGTTTGTCAACAATTGCTCCTTGTGTATGCCTATTTATTGTTTACGTCAGCTTGAGCGGCGTATTAATCCAAGAAAGAGAGGGATTTTCAGGCTACGTCTAGCCGTGAGAGTTTAAAGAAATGCTAAATATCATGTTTGACTAACTGCTCGTGTTAACTACTGATGCTTTGCCTTGTATAGAGCAGTACTGAGCATATTTTTTTGTGTATTTAAATTGTGCTTCTTGTGGTCAATAAGTATTTGTCTCTTTGAGGGACGTTCTACACCAGAGTGGTCATTTGTTGATTGTGTTGAGTTAACGAATGCGCGTGTCTGCGGATGACTCGTCGTGTGTATGCGGGTGATCCGTGACATTGCTATCGAAAAAATCAACATCACTGAGCTCAGTTGTGCCAGCGTTGAAATCACCGGACAGTAGCCATGGTGAGTGCGGGTGGTCACTAGCTGTTTGATTCACATGGTGACCGAAATTTTCTATCTCATCGTTGTTGTCATCTCCATAAATTACTGATCTTTCTAGTGCTACGTACACACAGGCAACACTAATGTCCTCCAGACAGTTCAAAACACACTTACTTATTATGAGAAAAATAAAATCCTCTGCTTGCTTTAAGTAGTGTAATAGCCAAAGCCACAGTTTCATGAATACAAACAGCTACACCAGTCCTGAGTCTCTGTTCACCTGAGGGTAAGTATCACTTCTGTATCACTCAACTGACATGACCAAGTCCCCACTAAGGCCAAAATCTTAAACTTTCTGCAAAACTCTCTGAATGATGGGATTTTTAGTTTTTACTGACATTATCTTAAGCACCATGTCCAAAACACAGATAGCAGGGGGGCTGGGGGGGGTTGCTGGTCTTCGATGTGCAAGTTATATTTTTACATGTTGATGTGCCATTTCTTCTAGAGACATTCTTTTCATGGCGGCCTAACCCTTAGTCACTTGTTTGTCTTTACTTTAGGTTGTTTGTAGACTGAGAGAACATGTATGCTTTACCCTCAATGACGAGTTTGTCGAAGCGAAGAAAAGCCTTCTTGTTGTCGATGACTTGTCTAAGAAACAATCCAAGTTTGCAATGCAAGTCTCTCACCCTGGGTGTAAAGTCTTCCAAGATGAAGATTTCAGGCGAAAGTTCCTTCAGTTTTTGCCTTCAGGTAGAACTTCTTCCTTATCTTTGAATTTGGCAAAGTTGACAACGATCAAACCTTAAAATAATAAAGCCCACTGTCTGTTGCTTTTCGCTAGCCGATACCTTTGACAGACACAAGAATGCCATTAATCGACAAACTCGTTGAAGGCAGACGTCCATGTGGTGAGCAAATAAAAGCAGAAGACTTGGAAACATCGCCACAAAGCTCGACATTTAAATGAAGAGATGTGCATGCACTTGACATTTTAAGTCCAGGCTGCCGCGATAAAGAAAAAAAAATCATTTAATAGTTCTGGAAAGTTGGGATGAATGTATGAATAGCTGCAGGAAACATCCAACACAAGCTTATTTACAGGACTCAGTGAGGGGAGGAGGGAGAGAGGTTGCCAGGGGTCAGGAGTGCAGTTAGTGATTTGTGTGTCAAACCCCGGATAGGAAAATAAACTGATTCCAATCCCTTTTATTATTATACAGTGACAGAACACTGGCATAAAAGTAAAAAAATAAGGATATTCAATAATTAAAGAGCACTTTAAAGATTGTGTGTTTTTATATCCGTTTTAAAAGTTTTGAGCACAATTTGTCTCCAGGATTGAATAAAAATACCCAACATCACGTGTGTTCCTTCTTAGCTTAGTTAGCTACCCTGAGATTACATCTTGTGATGCGGGTACATTCTGTGGGACACACTTGTCTTCAAAAGACTGGAGTCTCTCGGTTCAAATCGTATCGCAGACATGTAGTGTTTCTCTGGATGCAGCTTGTGTTTACAGCGATTAACTAGCTGACTCTATGTTTATGATAATATTTGAAATAATAGTTGTATTTGTAAAGAGCATTTCCCTGTGTTAACCCGAGATATACACAAAAGTATTCAGGCACCGACAGTGAGACATACACGAAACAAGCCTCAGCAAACACAGGACACCATGGCAACCATGAACTATCATTGGGGATGAAGATGAAAATGAACAACCCACAAATAAGCGGAGCTTTGTGCCTTGAGGCTCAGTTTGAATGTTTGGAATGTTGACACTTCAAAGACAAAGGGACAAAGAATTTCACAGAGTGGGACCAGAGAAGGAAAGGGACAAATTTCTTCTGTCTGATGTGAGTCACAGCAGGTGATGTAAAGAATCCCATAGCTAGTGACCTCAGGAGCAGTGAACTCAGGTGAGTTAAAGATAAAATGTACCAGAGACTAATGGCCCCAGAAGCAGTGTACTTAGATGATTTAATACACACGGCAGTACACATCCCTCAAACAGGAATGGGGAAAGGGAACCAGACCCTATCTTCCCGCCGCGGTAAGAGGCTCAAGGAGACGGTAGAGACGGTGAGAGGGGGAACTGGATGGTGAGAGACAGGTAGAGGCAGTCGCAGGATACGTGCACGTGCTCTTCGTTGAGCTCACCCTGCGTCTACTGGTGTCATTTCTCAATAGGCACCAGACCAATAAGACGATAAACAGTTTAATGGAAGTCTTTCAACCCCCTAACACAGAGGTCCACTATCATCCAGTCAGACAAAAAAAAAACAAGGGAAATTTCAAAATTTTATCAGAATCAAAAATCCTTTTACAAAGTAGATACAACACAAGAGAAAATCGCACTTTAAAAATCTGAAATACATCGTTAAATATTAAATGAAAAGTACGAGAGATTCAACAGTTTTAGCTAGTCTTTACATTTTAAGGTTTTTTATATCATCACATCCAACATTCCAAACTATAAGATATACAAGTCATCGTTTAACCATGATCGGCTTTTATAGCAGGCATCCTCAAACAAAATACTTAGCTTGGATGTACACGAGTAGGTAGATGTCTCACACGCTTGTTTTCAGAGTCAGAAGTTCCCCGTGGGTCAAATCCTAGGTGCAAAGCCACAGGTAAGTCCGTTTGTGGTGTGAGTATGAACAAACACCTCATAGACGTTTGAAAGTAAAAGTTAGTTTACACGAGAAAAGTTGTTAACAGGACATTCACAATACATTGAAACTAAAATCTGTGTATATACAATAGAGAATAACAACAGTCTTAAGTAGGTCCGCACCAAACAAAAACTGAGGTGTTTGGTACATCGTGCCCAAACTGCCTGGATCACGTGACCCTGGGCGACGGTAGGTGTGTCAGCTCGTCAGTCTGTGAGCTTTGTACATGTTGCATGTTCACCCTGTAACAATCCCAAAGTGCAAGAAATCTTTGAACTTTAATTCACAAAAACACATCAACATTTGTCTGATTGTTGCACAACGTTGAGTCACCAGCTGAAGACAACTGTGAGTGGCTGGTCGTGAAACTAAAGATCAATCTCACAGACAGACTGATACATCTGGTCACATGGAATGTCGTTTAGCCTTAATTCATGAAAGGAAATGCAATCTTCTAACCCATCCAAGTTGTTAGGTTCTTCGTCTTTCCAAATACCCGAGAATGGTGGCATTTCCACGGGTGTTCCATCGTTCCAGCTAAAACTTCTGTTCGCTCCTATGGCATCACCACCGATCCAAACCCAGTCATAATTATAGATATCTGAAAATAAACAGGTAACGATACACTCAGCAAAGACAGGACTGGAGGTTGTTGTAGAAGATCGAGTGCTTCGCTCTTATTCTGCACATTGTTACTTTACTAATTTACTTGCACCTTGTAAGCTTCTCTTTAAATACACTAATTATATCGATAGAGGGCCTTGATCCTCGTTAAGCGATTGTCCTAATTGTACTCACCAACCCTGCATTTCCTGCTTTTGTTTTGTTAATGACTACCTCCCTTTATCTCTAAGATTCTCTAAATATTTCAGAGTTAATTAACTTGTTTGAGAATCTTGATGATAGAGAGTGATGCCTTGGGTCAATTCAGAATGTTTTTATAATTATATTTACAGGTTTTTTCCGCCATCAATTCCGCCAGAGGGATCTCGTCTTTCTCCAGCGTCTTGTAGTAGAACAGATGGCCTCCCTCTACAGCGCACTGGTCCTGAGCATCTGTGTAGTTCATGGATGTATTAGTGAGTTTCAGACAGCGACCACTGTACAGCCCATAGTCCTCATAATCCAGACAGTTTTCTGCAAAAGGAAAATAGACTCGCTTGATATATATTTTATGACAAAAAGTATTGTGCTTTACATGCCAAAAAGGACATTTATAATTTAAGATAAATAATTCATGATGTCTCCAAACATTTCAACATTATTTCAGCTTATCATTTTCCGACAAGAACAGTTCAGTCTTAAAATTTCGGTGATCAGTAGGAACCTTACGTAGACACTAGCTTGACTGATTCCTCTTTTAATTTGAATAAATATATATATATATATAGTTCCATTTAGCTTGCTGTTCAAACTTACACCACTGAAGAAGTAATTGCACTCGCCTAAAGAGATAGAAACTCACTGATCAGAACGCAACCCAATGTTAGGAGCAGATTCACTACATTGTAATCTTTTATTAGAAACAGATAAATGAGGAAGTTAAACCCAGCAAATAGTCATTAAGACTGTACAGTATGTACATTATGTACAATTATGAAGCTGAGGTAGTGTATAGACTGTACTGAGGAAGCCAGGTTCCATTAATTTTACTGACTAGAGTTTACCGACTGTAGTTTGTGGTGGGTGAGTTCCTAGAGTTCCTGCCCTTGCAAACCGCCTAACGGATCAGTTGGCAGAATTCTTTGACAGAATTCACATCGATTGTAATCGTTGCCAAGATAAGGTAAGTCCGGCATCAAAACTAAGCCTCTACAGCTTCATATAAATGATATTATGTTATTTAAGCTTTCAGGCAAGCAGAAACTTGAACTTAATTATCTTTGCAAAGCATGAACAGTAGCACATCAAATTTCATTTACAAATCTTTTAATCAAAGAAAGGGATCGTCTTACTCTCAACATTGTCGTAGCAAACTGTACCATCATCAGACACTTGGTCTCCTTCTGAATTGACATTTTGGTCAAGGAAGCAAGTCAATGTGGCCGAGTGGTGACAGAACCTGAAACACCCGATGTTCCTCGAGCAAAGTGCTGCACATTGAAACTTTGACCTCACTCTCATCCCTGGTGTGAGTGGTACACCTGTACTACTCGACTTTCTCCACAGACTGATTTTCTCAGCATCTAAACTGTAAGTCTGATGCGCACAAAAGATGCCAACGATGATTAACATGAACATCTTTAAATCTTGTTGATATAACAACAAACGACAAGCAGCTGTGAGGTTCCTACCAGAAGAATTTAATGGTTAAACATTCCGCTGCTTCAGTTACCAAAGGTCTATTTGAAAGAGGAATAAAGCACCGATTAAAGCACAAAGAATGAAAATAATTTATTTAAAACTGTTTCCCTGTATTTGCGCCTTCCTACTGCTTAAAGATTTCCTAATTTTTTCCTTTTATCGACTTTAGAGTAAAGCATAGTTTTCCAAATGTCTATTATATTTTATACAGCTTTTACTGTCGACACATCCATAGTCTTGTGTATTCTTCTTAGGAAGCAACATATCTTTGCTAAACATGTAGTCCTATCTACTCCTTACACAATAAAAGGCCAAGCTTCATGTAAAGGAAATTTTTTGTGAATTGATGTGGTGTAAAAATAGCATTGTGTAAAAGAAGAAGACATTTCTATATGCACGTGTGAGCATGCCCAGTCTGTCTGTCTGTCTATCAGTTAGAGCATCAAGCAAGTCACTGACTTGTCATCAGAGGATGCTGGTGTACAGACGGAGACAGTTTTACTGGTAACATTTAAAGTTACAGTTCTCTCCCCGTATGACTAGTCGCACCTCTTCTCTCTGAAGCCTTTGTTGTGCAAAGGGGGGTAACTTTACTCATTTCCTAAAACCTGTGAGATATATTTCTCATGATTGTGACAACGAGATGACAGTTTTGTCCCGTGTGTTCTGTAGGTAAAAATCATCTCCTTCCTTAAGTCTGTAGATGTTGCTGGAAGGGACGTATCCCAACGCCCCATTCCCCACTCCACACACACACAAAATAAAACACAAAATGACCATCACATTTGAAAAAAATTCCAAAATAAAATTAGTAAATAAAATATGCTAAAAAATATTGAAATTATTGTGGGCAGGAATTTTTAAGACCCTGAAACTACATCATGACTCATTCTCCATGGTCCACAGGGAGTGCCCCTCCTATGTAAAGAAAGAAAGAAAGAAAGAAAGAAAGAAAGAAAGAAAGAAAGAAAGAAAGAAAGAAAGAAAGAAAGAAAGAAAGAAAAAAACTATTCTTTTTTATTCGTTATCGCCATAGTAGTCATTATGCTACTGCCACTGCAACTGCAAAAGCTACTTGTGATTTGAGTTGAAGTTTGCCATTGTGGACATGAATATTTTAACCACGTGCTGTATTTGTCTGCCCTTGTTCCTTTCATTACCATGGCGTCAGCTCATTTGACGCATCAACTGTTTTAAAAATCAAATTCTTTTATAAATTAAATATTTTATTCGGCTTAATAAAATGTTTATTTTCTTTTATATAAGAAAAGATAAAAGGAAGAGTTCTTTGAGGACTTATTAGATGGTAATGTTTGAATCGCATCACCAAAAAAAAAAAAAAAATATTGTGACTGTGGTGTGTCACCTGTGACACATGTGAAAAAAAAGTTCCGTTTTTTAAATATGCAAGTTCAAATAATTACTGGTGTGAGCACCTTCCTCGTCATTATCCTTTCGGGATAGTTACATCATGATCGTGCAACGGCTCAAGCTCGCTCAAGGCCAATCTTTCAAGTGGTCCTCTCGGTGGACTAAGTATTGAAAATGATCCACATTGTTTCCCGATTCAGCGACAAAAATACAACTCATCGATAAACACGTCAGACACTTGGGGTAGATGAATAAGCTAATGGAAGATCAATCAATCAATCCTCTTCGTGCTAGTTGCACATAAGGCCTCAACCAGAGCCCGCCACTGAAGTCGATCGGCTGAAACTCGCTCCAGGCGACCCCATGTCCAGCCCTTTCCTTTCATCTCCCTTTCCATTGTTCTTCTCCAGGTTTCGTTTGGGCCACAATTATCTGCGCAATATGGCGATCTACAGGTGTCCGGGTGGCGCTAACCAACGACCGCTTTCATGTTAAGTCCCTGTACAACAAGATCAATCTTACAGGTAGCCCTCTCTGTGGATTAAGTTTTGAAAATGATCCACATTATTTCCCGATTCAGCTTTAAATAAAATGCACCTGTTAGATATTTCAATTCGACAAACACGTCAAACACTTGGTGTCGATGAATAAGCAAATGGAGGAGGTAATGTAGAAATGACAATAAAACTCAGAAAAAGAAAAAGAGCACCCTTTCTTTCTTCTTTCTATCAGGTTGGCTGAGAGGTTGAGTGATATTGGCAGTATATGTCAGAGTGCCCGTCTAAAAACTAAAATGAATGGAGAATTTTTTTTTACCTTTATAACCAACAAACCAACCCTCTTTCTTTACTCGTATTCCATCTCTCTCTTTCTCTCTCTCTCTCTCTCTCGTATCATTAACAAATAAAATACAAGAGCAGTTTGGGAACAGCAATTTTTTTAATTTGTTATGTCTGACCGTAATCATCAACAAGCAGCCAGCTCTCTCTCTCTCTCTATATCGCCGTCCTTTTCAGTATTGACCGCAACAAACGGCACAACTCAAAAACTTTATCGAAAACATGTTTTTTCTTAATTTCTTTATTAATCCTAAGATATTTTGTTAAACTCAAAGTATCATCAAACACGTGAGGACTTTTTTTTTACACAAGGGAAGACAGTCACCGAGCGCCCCGCAAGTGTCATCACCGTCCTCGTCATTAACGAGGTGTTGCCACTACTCAGTCAGGTGAGTTACAGGTGAGGTCAGGTCCCTGACCTCCCACCAAGTTTTTCCTGTTCACTCACTAGGTGGCTGATTGTCAAGGGCAGAGCACTGCGAGTGTCGAAGACCATGGTGGGTAGTTACATCACGACCGCTCAACGGCTCCGGAGTAGGAGGAGGAGGGGGAAGTTAATAATGCTCGTACCCTTCCTGACGCCTCCACAATTAATCTGCACAAAATGGCGATCTACAGGTGTCCGTCCAGGGGGCGCTACATTATGTAGAAAGGACAATAAAACTCAAAAGTTCGTTAGAAAAAGAACATCTTTTATTTTTTCTATCAGGTTTGCCGAGAGTTTGAGCGGTGCTTGCTGTATATGTCAGACTGGCTGTCAAAAACTAAAATGAATGGAAAACGAGAAGCTTTTTTTTTTGAACATCATTACTAACGACAACCCTCTTTCTTTAGGCACATCATATCTCTCTCTCTCTTTCTCTCTCTCTCTCTTAAACAACAGCTAAACTAAAATAGCAGTTTGGGAAAATCAGAATTTTGTAATTTCTTGTGTCTGATCGTAATCAGCAACCAGCCAGCTCCCTCTCTCTGCCCGCTTTTCTCTCTCTCTCTTTCTCAAGGTTGACTGCAAGAAACCGTGCATCTTCAAGAAAAGAAGACTGTACCAAAGAGTGATTGCATGTATACTATAAAATATACTTATATACAATACGATCAAAAGCGTTTTACATGAGTCAGTCTAAAAACTAAAATAAATAGAAAATTTTTTTACCTTAATTACCAACAAACCAACCCTCTTTCTTTACCCGTATTCCATCTTTCTCTCTTATCATCAACAACAAAAATACAAGAGGGGTTTCGGAACAGCAAAATTTTTTATTTGTTATGTCTGACCGTAATCATCAACAAGCAGCTCTCTCTCTCTCTTTCTATCGGCCTTTTTTTTTTTTACACAAGGGACGACAGTCACCGAGCGCCCCGCAAGTGTCATCATCGTCCTCGTCATTAACGAGGTGTTGTCAAGGGGACTGCGGGGCTGTCACGTGACAGTAAGGTATAAATTGGAGTTAGTTCCCTTTTATGTAGTAAGACGCAGGGCAAAAAGTTCGATCCCCTTATGACTAGTCGCACCTCTTCTCTCTAAAGCCTTTTTTTGGGCGAAGGGAGACAGCTTTACTCATTTCCTAAAACCTGGGAGTTATCTCTCGTGATTGTGACATCAAGATGAAAATTTCCCCTTCCTTCCACTCTCACTTCCCAGTTTGGACATCAGTGGCAAAAGAAAAGCATAAGAAAAGCATAAGTGAAAAATGATTAATTAAATGCAAAGAAAGAGTCCAACCCCGGGTAGAAAACGCCCCAGCAAAGAAACAAAAGTCTTACTGCGTTTCTTTCTTGTTACCAATCATACAGAGATAGCTTTGTCGACAAAAGAGGAAAACTAAATTATTTTTTCAAAAGACGAGATCGATTTCAGTTCCAGCCACTGATAGATGAGTCCTAGTGTGATAATGACCAGGAAGGTGCTCACACCAGGGGAGGGGGCCCTCGGGGACTGTCTTCCCTTTTCGTCCTTTGATGTTTTAATTAAGCAATTGAGGACTGGAGGGTCTCCCACCTCCACCCTGCCACGTTGTTCCTGGTTCAACATTACATGTCAGTGGATGTCGTCAACTGACACAAATGACTTGACTTGTGTAAAATGTCCTCACATGTTATTCCCACAGTTAAAATTTGATTGACAGTAAATATTACAATAAAGACTTTTGTTCAAAATCTACCGCGGGCATGGGGTTCTGCACACTGTAATTATTTTCGTATATACTAGATTCCTCATCTGTCGAGGGTTTTCTAACGAACTTTTGAGTTCTATTGTCCTTTCTACGTAATGTAGCGCCACCTGGACGGACACCTGTAGATCGCCATTTTTCGCAGATTAATTGTGGTGGCGTCAGGAAGGGTACGAGCATTATTAACTTCCCCCTACTGCTCCTAATCAGGAGCCGTTGAGCGGTCGTAATGTAACTACCCCGCAAGGTCTTCGACACCTAGTGGGTGAACTGGAAATACTTGGTGGGAGGTCAGGGACCTGACGTCACCTGTCGCTCACCTATGACTGAGTAGTGGCAACACCTCGCCGATAGAGAGAGAGAGAACTGGCTGCTTGTTGATGATTACGGTCAGACACAAGAAATTAAAAATTCTGATTTTCCCAAACTGCTCTTGTATTTTTGTTGTTAATGATAAGAGAGAGAGAGATGGAATACGGGTAAAGAAAGAGAGTTGGTTTATTGGTAATTAAGGTAAAAAATGATTTTTTTTTCTCCATTCATGTCGAATTGAAATATCTAATAGGTGCATTTTATTTAAAGCTGAAACGTGAAAAAATGTGGATCATTTTCAAAACTTAATCCACAGAGAGGGCTACCTGTAAGATTGATCTTGATGTACAGGGCCTCAACATGAAAGTGGTCGTTGGTTAGCGCCACCCGGACACCTGTAGATCGCCATATTGCGCAGATAATTGCGGTGGTGTCAGCGAGGGCACGAGAAATGCTCACCCTCCTACTCATCCACCTAATTTGTGAACAAAGACTAGGTCGGAGGTCAGGAACATGACGTCACCTGTCACTCACCTATGACGGATGCAAGCACCTCGCTAATGACGAGGAAGGTGCTCACACCAGTAATTATTTGAACTTGCACATGGAAAGAAAGGAACTGTTTTTTCACGTGTGTCACAGGTGACACACCACAGTCACAATATCTTGTTTTGGTGATGCGATTCAAACATTACCATCTAATGACAAATGACAAAATCACGAATGACAGATCTTTATTTTTGAGAATAACAGAATAAGCAAAATTTTACTTTTTTACTTCAAGCCTTTTGACATAAGGCAAGGAAAGTGAAACACTACTTAACTAGAAGACAACTGCATTAAACAAGAAAAATTAAAATAGGTACAAAGAGCGGGTTTGTTGTCTGATTTGACACAGATTGTTGACTAGTGAAAAAGAAATAAAGGGCTCGTGTTTGTTAATAATGAGTGTTTCCGTTTAATTGAAGGTTTGTGAAAGCGATCAAAGGTGTTGAAACATGTTTTAGAAGTCCTGCTTTCAACGGGTATAGACTGCATTCCATTTGTTGTAGGTGTGAAGGAAGGTTGTTCCATAGGACGCCACCTAAAATATTTCAGACTCGTCTTCAATAAGTCACTTCATGGTCTGGGAGAACTGAGTGTGAGGCAGCCTCTTATTATTTTGGTAGAAAATAGTGTAGAGAGTCTAGGGGACATTTCGCATTTTAGTATTTTCTAGAAGAACAGACTCTTGTTATACCTTAGTCTGATTATTAGTGGCAGGGCTCCTAGAGACGAGAAATCATGAGGGTTTAAGTGGAGTTCTGGTTAAAGTAACCGACTTGACAGCCCTCCTGTGCCCCTAACAAGAGGCCTCATAGAAGCTCCACTAGCAGAGACCAACAGAGTGGGGATGTCGTTGATGGTCTACTGACTGTAGGCTGTGAACACCATTCTCCCACACTGAGGATGTCAAAGGTGTTTAATTCTCGATAGGAGAGAGGGGTTTTGTGCTAAAGATTTACTTGTGGTTAGGATATGTTGGCATCAAGACATGTTCTCATAACTTTGTTGTTGTTGGTTTTTTTTGTTCGTGATTTGTTTTTGTTTTCTTTTTGTTTTGTTTTTTTGTTTGTTTGTTTTGTTTTGTTTTTGTTTGTTTGTTTGTTTGTTTGTTTGTTTTGGGGGGGGCATTTTTAGGGTTGAAAGAATTGATATTGATAGTTAGTAGGGTTGTCTTATGATTTATGATTTTTGATGACCTTCGCTTACTTTAGTACTTATGTTGTATTGGTAGGTCAAAGTGTCCGAAATGACTGGTGCAGAGGGCTTTAATATTTTGTTGTCAATGTTGTCATGTCGCACAGAAAAAGAGGAGCTGATCCGATTACTGATGAACCAATACCTGGTTTCTTCAGGAGAAATTTGATGTATCAACAAGTTCTACTTGGCAAATAATACAAATCGGCGGCTATAGTACAGGTGCAAAGGTAGTAATACTAGTTTTAACAGGCAGAACAATGTAATCTAGCACCATATAAAACAATGTCAACTAAAACATGAGACAACAGCATCAACTAGTATACAACAGATACAGCAGTGACAGCCATCAGCAGATAACAACAGCTGAAGTCACCGCCACTCAAGCATGAAATATAAACCACTACGAGACACAACAGTTTCAGGTAACACAAGATACATCATGTCACCACTCATAATGACTGGAGCTAACAGGAAATACAGAAAAATAAACCGAGACGAGAATAGTTAAAGATAACAGGAGATACAGCATC
This sequence comes from Marisa cornuarietis, assembly GCA_004794655.1. Lineage (NCBI taxonomy): Eukaryota > Metazoa > Mollusca > Gastropoda > Architaenioglossa > Ampullariidae > Marisa > Marisa cornuarietis. The sequence goes on along the minus strand of SMMW01000619.1, from coordinate 1,835,378 downwards.
ATAAACCACCAGCTTTCACAGCAGCTTCAGGTGACACGAGATACTGCAGTAGAAACCATTACTAGATAGAAACTGACACCTAGTAAACATTATACACAGCAGGGTATGTTAAGGCCACACAGAATTTAGATGTACTTAGTATAGAAATTAAATAAAGGGTTTTGAAATTTAAAAAAATATTTGTGAAAAAATCTATCTGACATTTCTTAATTTTATTATAAGACAATTATAAGATCTCAGAATTAGAAATAAAAGAAAAAACAATTTGTAAGCATGCTAATGTGTAAGATCACATTTCTGAGCAGAGGTATATGTGAGACAGACTTTCTCTTCTGTGTCTAGTACGTGTTCGTTACAGGTGACTTGACAGGTCAATCTCACAGACAAACTGAAGCACTGAAGAGCAAGTACCATCGAAGGCTTTAAAATTGCTGACAGACAAACAATCTTCGGTTGCACCGTTGGGTTCCCCGCTTTGCCAGATTTCCGAGGATAGAGGCAATGGAGTTCCGTCGCTCCACACGAATTGTCGTTTTTTTCCAATTGCATCAGCACCGACCCATGTATAATAAGAAACTGAAATACACAAATTTAATTTAGGAATATTTAAGTAGCGATATGACGGGTAAGTGCGCACGACGATGACGGCGATGACGATGACGACGACGATGACGATGACGATGACGACGATGACGACGATGACGATGACGATGATGATGATAAAAAATGCTGTAATAATAGTTAACCTCTTCTGTTATCTCCACGGTAAGTAATAAATTAAATATAGTCAGTGAGATAATGAAAACAAACAAAATCAGCTGTGTAACACTTTAGTATTTGAATCTTCGTGCAGGTAAAAGTCTGAATGTTTGAATCTCACTGACCTTTGTTCTGTGGGATGAGTGACACCAGCGGGGGTTTGTCCAGAGCCAGTGTCTTGAGGAAGTACAGATGTCCTCCCTCTAAAGCACACTGTTTAGTCGCTGATGAATAATTTGCTGAGGTTGTGTTGAATTTGACGCAGTGACTACAGTACAGACTATAGCCATCGATGGCCGGACATTGTTCTGGAAAGAGAATAATAATGAATTCTTTAAGGAGACTTTCCAGATTTTTGTCGTCTTCATTATTTTTGTTTGTCTGTCTGTCGATTGCTCAAGACTCCAATGAACCAAGCCTACATCCATGTTAGGAACATGTCTTACCATCCCTGAACGTAGATGTAACGAGGTTGTCACCCTTGTGTATATTCTTGCATGAGTAGAGATTGTCACCCCTGAATTGAATGTTGATATAGGGGGCGTTGTTTAGAAACTGGAAGAGAGAAGCAGACGTGAGAGTCTGGGAGAAAGAAGAATTTGGGACAGAGGTTAGAATTGATAGTAACTGTGTGGAGAAATATTAACTGTGTGGATAAACATTAACTGTGTGGATAAATATTAACTGTGTGGATTGTCATTGATAAGCGACTGTGTGGTTCCTCGCTTTACTAATTTTCTCAGCTGCTGTGTGACCTCCTGGGAAGATCGTATAACTGTGTGGAGTATGTTTACCTACTGTGGGAATTTTTATTGACTTGATCATTTGTCTGCTGTCGGAGTTGTTTGGTGGATGTAGGCTGTCTGTATGATCAACACCAGAGAACAAGACTGAAAGAGTGGAACTGTTTGCCGTGTCGACCCCCTCCCCCCAACAACAGAAGAAGAGAGAACTTGAAGAAAAAACAGACTTTAATATAAACTGCTTAGATACATTTGTTTTTGTGTAGATACAGTGTAGAACACTAGTGATGAACTTTTCTTTTGTTATTTAGTAAAGAATATATTTACGTTCACCCGATTAATAGAAAGTTCAAGCCCATGTACAGGTGTGAGTGATTTGTTGTCTGAAAGAATACCTGTGGAACTCAGTGTTTGCAGGCGTGCTCTGTGTGTGTCCGAGAGTGTGTGTGTGATCCTCAACAATCCATTTCCTCATCAGCCAAACCTCTTGCTATTGGGTGAGGCCGACCATAAGTTCTACATTTATTTTACAAGCCTATGGCCTTAATTGGCTAGAGAAGTTTCTAGAAAAGAGCTGCTCCAAATTCCGTATAACATCGTCTATCTCTAGTCTTGATTTAGTACAGTTGTCTACTCAGTGCACTCATAAATGCTTTATTAATCTCACGGTATCCGAAAGACGCAATGAAGTCATTGTAAAACAGTTTCTTTATAATTCACATCAGTATGATAAGTTACCTTTCGAGAACTTTCTGCTTTTCTGCAAATCACACAAAATAACCTTATTTTTAGCCTCAGTAATACCATAAACAACAAATTTGGTAAGTACTAATGTAACATATATATATATATATATTGCTTTAAAATTTAAGCAATAACACATAGCAAACAAGGACTGCTTAGAATGAGTTGAACAATTAAGCAATTTTATCCTTGCTTCTGTGTTTTAAAAAGAGCAATCTACGTGTGTGTGTGTGTGTGTGTGTGTGTGTGTGTGTGTGTGTGTGTGTGTGTGTGAGAGAGTGAGAGAGAGAGAAAGCAAGCACGCACAGAGAGGAGGGAGCAAGACAGGGAAGAGGACAAATTACCGGACAGAATGAGGGCGATGCTTATAAACCAGTTTTTTTTCTATCACCCGTCACTGAAAACTTTGTGGCAAACATTCTGGCTTTCTTTCACTTTAGGGGGATCAAGAGTACAAATGTTTCACTAGTTTGGAACACTGACGCCGTTCATAAGTAGGTATATTTTACATGATGGGGTAGAGGGAGTTGACAATAAGAACACAGTGTCAACAACTCGCGGAATTAAAAGCAAGCCATTGCAAGTCGGGTATCTGGGCTACGAGAAAATAAAATTAAAAAAAATAAGCAAGTTTCCAGGAAACGGACAGAGATTACAAAGTGAATACTGCAACATTGAATTCGTCTTACTTTTGATTTTGTCGAAGCACATTGTGTCATCAGCAAACACTTGGCGACTGGGTGACGGGGTGCAGAGGTCAAGGAAACAAGTCCGTGTCACTGGGTTGTGACAGAACCTGTGACATCTGATGTTCTTCACACACAGACCTGCACACTGAAGCTGAGACCTTGCTATCACCTGTGTCGTTTGTGGTACGGTTCTACTGCTGGACTTTATCCATCGGCTGCTTGTAGTATCGAGACTTTGAACTTGCTGTTGGCACAAGATGGCGACAAGAACACAAGCCAGGACCAGACCAAGTTGATGGTTCATGATCAAGCGGGCAGTCTCCCTATAACACTGGCTGGTTGCTGTCAAAAGCGAGCCACCTCTCAGTCCTTGTTAAATATTTTGCTTCATTTTTTTGTCGATGAAGCTGATCTTACCTGTCGTGTTTTCCAGCATGTACTATAGAAACAGTCGTACTCGGACACCTTTTATACAATGGCGTGAAATCACACAGTATTACTTTTCATATAAAAGGGACATTATTTATGCATGAAACTGATCAGGAAGCTACGGATGGAGTGTATGTCAACAAGGATAGAAAAATGAAGCATCAGGTACGTTGTTAAAACAAGAAATAGAGTTCACAGCTCCAGGAAAAGTCCTCAAAGAACTCTTCCTTTTATCTTTTTAAATAAAAGAAAATAAACATTTTATTAAGCCGAAAAAAATATGTAATTTATAAAAGAATATCATTTTTAAAACAGTTGGTGCGTCGAATGAGCCGACACCACAGTAATGAAAGAAACAAGGGCAGACAAATACAGCACGTGGTTAAAATATTCATGTCCACAATGGCAAACTTCAACTCAAATCACAAGTAGCTTTTGCAGTTGCAGTGGCAGTAGCATAATGACTACTATGGCGATAACGAATAAAAAAAAGAATTTTTTTTTTCTTTCTTTCTTTCTTTCTTTACATAGGAGGGGCGCTCCTTGTGGCCTGTGGAGAGTGTGTCCTGATGTAGTTTCAGGGTCTCCAAAAATTCCTGCCCAAAATAATTTCAATATTTTCTTAGATTATTTTACTTACTTATTTTTTTGGATTTTTTTCTCAAATTTGATGGTCATTTTGTGTTTTATTTTGTGTGTTGAGTGGGGGATGGGTCGTTGGGAAACATCCCTTCCAGCAACATCTACAGACTTAAGGAAGGAGAGGATTTTACCTTGAGAACACAAGGAACAAAACTGTCATCTCATTGTCACAATCATGAGAGATAACTCACAGGTTTTAGGAAATGAGTAAAGTTATCTCCCTTTGCACAACAAAGGCTTTAGACAAAAGGTGAGAAAGGTCATACGGTGCGGAATTTTCTATTTGCTAAAAGAAACATTAATTAATGTCAAATTATTGTATTAATTGTTTATTATTGTTATTATTAATTTAATTATTATTGTTTAATTATTATTGTTATTATTAATTTAATTCTATAATTATTTGTCGTTAATGTATTAATGTATGTATTCTGACTCCGGTTTTGTGAAAGCTTGGCTGTGTGTCAACTCTCTGCTGAATCATGTTTCCCCTCCACAGCAGCATCAGCGTCAGCGTGGACGTGATGAGGGTGAACCAGTTGGTCGAATAACTTTACACCAAACTAACATGGTCGTCTGAGAACAGGAGACTTCCACGTTTCCCGCACACGACAACTGAACACTCGCCTCCACGTTGGGCTTTTAAACGCCCAGTCTGTATCGTCTGCACAACAGTCACTGAAGCGAGTTGAAATCGTAGAATTTGTCATAGACCGCCGCCTTGATATTTTTATCATCACTGAGACGTCACAGACCGCCATCTTGATATTTTCATCATCACTGAGACGTCACAGACCGCCGCCTTGATATTTTCATCATCACTGAGACGTCATAGACCGCCGCCTTGATATTTTCATCATCACTGAGACGTCATAGACCGCCATCTTGATATTTTCATCATCGCTGTGACGTGGCTTAAACAACATGGCGACGAGAGCGTGTTGTCGATCTTACTCCAGTGGGCTAATGCTTGAAATCTTTCCCCCGCCCTACACGTGGTGGTGGTATTGCTATAATCTACAGATCATCACTTGCCAAGTACCTGTCTGTTACTACTGCCGTATCGTTCCCTCACACGTCTTTTGAATTTGTACAAGTCTCCTCTTCGGCTCCTCATTGCTCGATGCACCTGCTCTGCATCTACAGACCTCCTCCTAGCGCCAGGAACAAACTTACAGCCTCTACATTTTTCTCGGAATTCCATGATCTCTTGGATTATAGCAATACACTAATTGGACCCGCAATTCTCCTCGGAGATGTTAATGTACACTTTGACAACAGTTCTCACCCTGACACTGTCAAACTGTCCGAAATGTTGCACACCTTTCGTTTTGTCCAGTCCGTGTCGCAACCAACTCACAAAAGAGATCACATCCTGGACTGGGTCATACATCGACCTGATGACCACTTAGTCCAGTCAGTTGATGTTTCCCACGATCTCTCATCTGACCACTACTCTGTACTGATCGAACTTGATCGCAAATGCCCATCATCGGCGCCAGTTTTCAGACCCACTCGGTCATTACAAAATGTGGATAGACTAGCATTCAAAGCACAGGTGCAGATGGCGCTCCTCCAACCACCCTCTGCCGAGCAACTTGACTGTGTTTTACGTAGAGTAGTTGATGACCACGTGACCCAGTGTCTCGACGTCTGATGCGCCAGTCTAAATGTGCGCCTTGGCATTCACAGATCCGTGTCGAACTCCGTGACCTGAAGCGCACGCGCCGGCGAGCTGAACGTGTTTGGCGGAAGACTGGACTCGCCATTAACAAAGAAATTTATAATGCCGCAAAGCGAAGCGTTGCAAAATGCATTTATGCGGCTAAAGCATCATATCTTCAGGGCCAAATAATTAACTGCACCTCCTCCAAAAAGCTCTTTGCCATCTGCACTCAAATGACTGGATCTCGTACAGCAACACCACTGCCTACTGCCTACCCTGCTTCACTGCTGCCGCAAGTTTTTAGTGATTATTTCACCAGCAAGATATCGGACATTCGATCATCTTTAGACTCGGCGTCGGCGGTTGACAGCATCTCCTGTGATGTCCTCCCAGGATGCTCCATGTCCAAGTTCCTACCAGTCTCTGAGACCGATGTGAAAGCGGTTATTCTACAAGCTAAACCAACAACTTGCGAGTTAGATCCGATGCCCACAAGCCTTCTGCTCGAGTGCCTAGATACTCTACTTCCTGCCATCACAAATATTGTAAATGTCAGCCTGTCGTCAGGTGTTTTCCCATCTCTGTTCAAAAATGCGGTGGTGAGGCCACTTCTAAAGAAATCCACGCTTGATGTCAATGTCCTGAACAACTACCGCCCAGTTTCCAACTTGTCTTTCCTCTCTAAGATCATAGAGAAAATAGTTTTGACACAGCTCTGGGCCTACTTACAAGACCACCATCTTATCCCACAAGCTCAGTCGGCATATAGACCTTTCCACAGCACTGAGACCACTCTTATTAAAGTAACAACAGACATATTATCTGCTCTTGGCGATGTCTTTCCATTAACCCTACTGGACCTGTCTGATGCATTTGACACTATAGACCACTCTCTGCTTCTTCACAGACTCCACACCCTCTACGGGATTTCTGGACCTGCGCTCTCATGGTTCAACTCCTATCTCACTGATAGGACCCAGACTGTGGTAGTTGACGGTCAGACATCTCGCCCTGCTTCACTTTTCTGTGGTGTTCCCCAAGGCTCAGTAGTTTGCCCAGTTCTGTTCATCCTGTATACTATGCCCCTTTCATCATGCATCCGGTCTCACCAGGTGTCTCATCAGTCCTATGCTGACGACACGCAGCTTTACTGTTCTACTCCAACGGCTGAGTCTCACTCTGCTATCAGCTCTCTAGAAGCTTGTATCAGCGATGTCAAGGGCTGGATGGTAAAAAACAAGCTTAAACTAAATGATGATAAAACGGAAGACCTCTTGTGCCATAGAAGAAGACATCAACCTTCACTCGTCAGTCTGCCCAATCACATCAAGGTGGGCGACAGCAACATCACCTTCACGTCATCTGTTAGGAATCTGGGATTTATTGTCACTGATGATATGACACTCGATAGACATGTAGCAGCTGTCTGTCAGTCTGCCTATTATGAGAGTCGTAAGATCAGTGCCATCCGTCACTTTCTCTCTACACGCGCTACCAACACTCTTGTCTGTGCGTTTGTTCTTTCACGACTTGACTACTGCAACTCCTTGCTGGCAGGCTGCCCCTCATCCCTCATTCAGAGACTCCAGAGAGTACAGAACTCCGCTGCACGTCTGGTACTTAGAGCAAGGAAATGGGACCATGTCACTCCTCTCCTTCGTTTTCTACACTGGCTACCTGTCCGTTCTCGCATCCAGTACAAACTGTCTGTGCTGTGTTTTAATTTCTTTGCTGACTCCTGTCCTGACTATTTCTTTGAACTTCTCATCCCTTACTCTCCGGCCAGACAACTACGCTCTTCGTCTGACGACCGTATCCTAACTGTTCCTGTCACCAGAACAACAACATATGGTCACAGGACTTTTGGCTACTGTGCTGCAAAACAATGGAACTCTCTCCCTTTCCATATCCGCCACCTTCCTACAACTGAATCTTTCAAATCTGCACTGAAAACGCACCTCTTCCTTGAGCACTACTCCTAACACAGTCCGCACAATGCTCGTCCTTCTTACCCTCCCCCTTCCCTCTTGCTACTTTACCCATCTTTCTCGCAGAATCACTATATTTCTCTGTTCCTGTTACTTGATGCCTTTTGTTATCTGTTTCGTCGTCAGTACTGTCGTTTTCTTTCGTCCCCTTTGTTCTGTATCTACTTAGTCCACGTCTCTTCCTCGTTTTAAGCGCTAAGAGCATTGCTCTCTATGAGTGTGAATATGCGCTATACAAATCTTCACTATTATTATTATTATTATTATTATTATTATTATTATTATTATTGTTGTATAATTAAGGGCTAGTTATAGTTCGATCCCCTCTAGTCGCACCTCTTCTCTCTGAAGCCTTTGTTGGTCGAAGGGAGACAACTTTACTCAACTAAAACATGTGAGTTATCTCTCATGATTGTAACAACGAGATGACAATTTGATCCCGTGTGTTTCCCCTTCCTGTATATGTTGCATATGTTGCTGGAAGGGATGTTTTACCCCGAAACACCGACAGCCACCCAACGACCAAACACACATTCAGACACACACGCGCGCTCTTGCGTAAAAATAACTATAAAAGAAAACATTTGAAAACATTCCAAAATCAAATTTTCACAAATGATCAAAATAATCTGAGAATACTTTGAATTTTTTTCGTGTGCAGGAACTTTTGGTGATCCTGAAACTACATCATGACACAAACACATTCTGCACCAGCCACACCCAGCGCCCCTCTTATAACAGTAAACATAAAGTTGCAGAAAGGAAGAAAGAAAGCAACAAAGAAAGAAAGAAAACATGAACAAATCAGATCCTTTTTTTATTCGTTATCGCCAGAGCCATCATTGTGCTACTGCAACTACAAAAGCTATTTGTGATTTGAGTTGATGTTAGAGATTTTCACATGAACATTTAACGAGTGCTTTGTCTACCCTTTTTGTTCTTATTATTGCCACAATGTTGGCTGATTCGAAGCACCAACCATGTTTAAATCATATTCTTTTAAACAACGGACTGTTTATTCGACTTAATAAGATGTTTATTTTCTTTTATATCAGGTCCTCGTCCACTCTCAGTTCCCAGTTTTGACATCAGTGGCAAAAGAAAAGCATAAGTGAAAAATGATTAATTAAATGAAAATAAAGTCCAATCCCGGGTAGAAAACGCCCCAGCAAAGAAACAAAAGTCTTACTGCGTTTCTTTCTTGTTAACAATCATACAGAGATAGCTTAGTCGACAAAAGAGGAAAACTAAATGATTTTTTCAAAAGACGAGATCGATTTCAGTTCTGGCCACTGATAGATGAGTCCTAGCGTGATCATCAACCATGTCTGGAGATTATCAGTTCACTGATGTTCACAGAGTTGTTGTGACCACAGTGCTGTGCTGACTCAGCGACTATACTCAGTGTATATTGAGGTATGAGATAGTAAACTTGTAGCCTAACCAGCAAATTTAATTTGTACAGAAGTTCTTGTCGACCCTAAAATTAAATTATGTTAATACATTAATGACAAATAATTATTAAATTAATTATTAAATTTATATTAAACAATTAATACAATAATTTGACATTATTTAATGTTTCTTTTAGCAAATAGAAAATTCCGCACCGGCCATACTCACTTTCGTCTGTACAGAGAAAAAAGAAAGAAAGACAGAAAAAAGTATTAAAACTTCTTTAGAGACTTTTACTGGAGTTGCAAAATCTGTAGCTGGTTTTAACAACATAGCTGGTGCTTCATTCTGGACGTGAACTACAAAAAATTGTTCGATCATTGTTGACATACATTCCGCCCGTATCTTTCATATGAGTGTCATGCATAAATAAAGTCACTTTTATATCAAAAGAAATCTTGTGTCATTTCGTGTAAGACGCCATAACATAAAAGATGTCCGAGTAGGACTGTTTATAGCATTTAAAGTTACAGTTCGCTTCCCGTATGACTAGTCCCACCTTTTGTCCGATGCTTTTGTTGAGCAAAGGGAGACAACTTTACTCATTTCCTAAAACCTGTGAGTTATCTCTCATGATTTTGACATCGAGATGACAGTTTTGTTCCTTGTGTTCTCAAGGTAAAATCCTCTCCTTCCTTAAGTCTGTAGATGTTGCTGGAAGGGATGTTTCCCAACGACCCATCCCCCACTCCACACACACAAAATAAAACACAAAATGACCACCAAATTTGAAAAAAAATCCAAAATAAAATTAGTAAGTAAAATAATCTAAGAAAATATTGAAATTATTTTGGGCAGGAATTGTTGGAGACCCTGAAACTACATCATGACACACTCTCCACAGGCCACACTAAGCTCCCCTCATGTGTAGAGAAAGAGAGAGAGAGAGAGAACAACAAAGAAAGAAACATTCTATTTTTTTATTCGTTATCGCCATAGTAGTCATTATGCTACTGCCACTGCAACTGCAAAAGCTACTTGTGATTTGAGTTGAAGTTTGCCATTGTGGACATGAATATTTTAACCACGTGCTGTATTTGTCTGCCCTTGTTCCTTTCATTACCATGGTGTCAGCTCAACTGTTTTAAAAATCATATTCTTTTACCCAGTATATTTTTTACTCGGCTTAATAAAATGTACATTTTCTTTTATAAAAAAAGTTAAAACGAAGACTTCTTTGGAGACTTCTCCTGGAGCTGTGAACTCTATTTCTGTTTTTAACAACGTACCTGATGATTCATTTTTCTATCGTTGTTGACATACACTCCATCTGTAGCTTCCATTATTATAAGTGCCATGCATAAATAATGTCCCTTTTATATGAACATAATTACTGTGTGATTTCATGTAAGGTGTCCGAGTACGACTGTTTCTATAGTACATGCTGGAAAACACGACAGGTAAGATCAGCTTCATCGACAAAAAAGGAGCAAAATATTTAACAAGGAGTGAGAGGTGGCTCACTTTTGACAGCAACCAGCCAGTGTTATAGGGAGACTGCCCGCTTGATCATGAACCATCAACTTGGTCTGGTCCTGGCTTGTGTTCTTGTCGCCATCTTGTGCCAACAGCAAGTTCAAAGTCTCGATACTAGAAATAGCCAATGGATAAAGTCCAGCAGTAGAATCGTACCACAAACGACACCGGTGACAACAAGGTCTCAGCTTCAGTGTGCAGGTCTGTGTGTGAAGAACATCAGATGTCACAGGTTCTGTCACAACCCAGTGACACGGACTTGTTTCCTTGACCTCTGCACCCCGTCAGACAGTCGCCAAGTGTTTGCTGATGACACAATGTGCTTCGACAAAATCAAAAGTAAGACGAATTCAATGTTGCAGTATTCAGTTAGTGTTCTCTGTTCATTTCCTGGAAACTGGCTTAGTTTCTTTTTAAACTTTATTTTCTCGTAGCCCAGATACCCGACTTTGCCTGGCTTTCTTACTGCCGCTAGCTCTGGCCTCTGTGATTTTATTGTCAACTTTCAGTCTCTCACTGAAAAGCGTATTAACGTGCAGAATAAGTGTTGTAAACTTGTGAAACATGTGTACTTTCCCTAAGGTGGCAGAATGTTCGGCACTTAGTTTTCAGTGAAGGGAGGTTAATAAAAATTTGTTTATGAGCAGCGCCTTCTTTCCTTCTGCTACTTTGTCCTCTTTCCTGTCTTATTGTTGCTCCCTCACCCCTCTGTGTATATCTTTAGCTCTCATAGAATAGTGTATTGTTCTCTCTCGCGCACACACATCAACACACACACACACACACTGCTTTATGTATAACATAGAAAGATGGATATTATATTTGGTTTTTAATTCATTTTATGTTTTCCTAAACTAATAAAGTAACTGAAGCTCTAAAGTTTTATAATAAACTGTGTTGAATTATACCGGGGCAATGGTTTTTTAAACGCTTCGCTGAAAGCTAAGAGAGAGAACTGTGAAGTCTTAACATTAGTTTCAAACTTTATAATGTATAATTGGAAATGCTAAATTAATAAAAACACCTTCTGTCTACTAAAGAAAAAAATTGAAAGTCATGTTTAAAAGTTTCATGAATTATCAGGTTCTTTAATTAATCTTTTGTAACTCCGAAGTCTCACATACATTATTGCGTCATGGTGTGATGTCATATGCAGGTGTGCGTCACACGGTCACGTGGCTACTCAAGAACGTGCCGCAGTTCTATCTAAGCTTTTGAACAATTAATAAAATAAAAATTAGTTTGAGCCGTGAAACGTTACACAACCCTGCACACAGATATCATAGTCATGAATTTCCCAACGGTTATCCTGAAAGGTCCGTAGACACCGTTTTACAAACTACCTTAAATACTGAAAGTACTTGGGATGGGAAAGACGTTTGTGCCTTGCGAGAATGAACAGAAGAGACAATCGCCACCATGCCGCAGTTTTGTGTGATTTGCAGTTAAGTAGATATTCATTTAAAAGTAATTTACCATAATGCTGTGTATTATAGAGAAAGCGATTTACAATGAATTCAGTGTTTGTTTTAATACAATGAGATTAAAAACTTATAAGTGCACTGATTTTGAGAGGGTTGCTGACCACAGAGTATTGCAGACTAGACAACTGTACTAAATGCATGTAACTATTTTATGTAGACTGACTTACTGACTACAATAATATGTAATCACATAAAGCTCATTGTGTCTACTACAACTTGTCTTAACTGCCTGGTGACTAAAGTAATAAAATGCAAACATTGTATTCTCTGTATGAAAGAAATAAAGAGCGTAAAATGATGATGTGCTACAGAATCCGGATCTGCTTGTTTCTAGAAACGTCCCCAGCCAGTTATGGCTATAACCTAGCAAAAATAATTTGTAAAACTTCTGGTCGGCCTCACCGACTAGCAAAAGGTTTGACCCGTGAGGAGATGAATGTAGTCTGACGACATTGGAGTCTTCATACATCAACAAACAAACAAAATAATGAAAAAACGAGCTGTGCGACAGAAATCTTTAGTGTGTCCTATTCTTTTTTAAAGAAATCATTGTTACTTTCTTTCCAGAACAATGTCCGACCATTAACGGCTATAGTCTGTACTGTAGTCACTGCGTCAAATTCAACACAACCTCAGCAAATTATTCATCAGCGACTAAACAGTGTGCTTTAGAGGGAGGACATCTGTACTTCCTCAAGACACTGGCTCTGGACAAACCCCCACTGGTGTCACTCATCCCACAGAACAAAGGTCAGTGAGATTCAAACATTCAGACTTTTACCTGCACGAAGGATCCTTTTACA
>SMMW01000619.1:1815000-1820000 GCA_004794655.1 Marisa cornuarietis | reverse complement strand
AGGAAGACCAACGAAGGACGTAAAATAAGAAATTAAAATATTTTTGCTGCAAGTGTTGCTGGTCTCAGCACTAAAGCAGGAGGATGGTATTTCAGTCTGGAATGGAACTCTTCCAAGACGCGTGACAATAACGGTAGAGGAAAAAAGTTCTTCCCCTAACAAGCTGATTAATTTGGTCGTGGGACGCGATCGACTAATTTGTTTCCTCTTAACTATCTTGACCCCTGACTGCTCCTGACACCTCACTGGTGTTGACAGTGTCGCGTGTTGCATGCTGGCTCAGTCCGAGCCTTAGTTCTAAAGGGGGGAGGGGGTTTGCTGCGTCATGATAACCTGACGCAATCATTGTGATTTGGTTGGTTTTGACGTGATTGGCGGGTGAGAATGGAGAGAGCGGGAGGGGAAGACAGAGGAGCTGAAAGACAGAGGAGTGGAAAAGCCAAGGAGCTGGAAGACAGAGGAGCTGGAAGATAAAGAGGCTGGGAGATAGAGGAGCTGTCATCAAGATAGATCATCTGTTAGAAATCCGTTGTGTGAACGGAGTAACATTCATCTGTGGTGCTGAGCGGAATAACATTCATCTGTTAGAAGACCGTTGTGTGAACGGAGTAACATTCATCTGTTAGAATCCGTTGTGCGAACGGAGTAACATTCATCTGTGGGGAGTCCAGTGCTGAGCGGAGTAACACTCATCTGTTAGAAATCCATTGAGCGAACAGAGTATTCATCTGTTGGAAGACCATTGTGTGAACAGAGTAGCCTTCGACTGTGGGAAGTCCGTTATGCGAGCGAAGTGACATTCATCTGTTAGAAGTCCATGCGGAGTAACTTTCGTCTGTAGTTCTTTCCCGTAGAGGGGTGGTATCTTAGGCCGGGTATAGACGGGGAAGGGGAGGTATTGGGCAGATAGACGTCTTCTTTTGCCCCGGCCCATTAGTTTCTTTGTTCTCTTCTGCGTTTCTTCTACATTCGTTTTTTTTTTTCTTTTTCTTTTTTTTTTTTTTTGGTTTTGTTTTGATTAAACGTGTATTTGTATTGTCCTCTCGTGTGCGTGTCGTTTGTTCTGCACTGGAGAGCGATTGGATTCGTCACTACACGCGACAGACAGCACTGTTGTCCTAATGGTTTAACAGTATCTTAGTTCTTATCGACCTCACTGTTCTACGAGTCAGTCGGTTTTTGCATAATATCCTTTGGGAAGAATTAGTTACCAAAAACAACCATAAATTTCAGCTTCCTGTAAAGGAAATTTTTAAAAGTCGACTTGTGAGTTGATGTGGTGTAAACATAGCATTGTGTAAAAGAAGAAGACATTTGTATATGCACGTGTGAGAATGCCCAGTCTGTCTGTCAGTTACAGTTGTCACCCTGTGAGAGGTTCCAACCTGAGAATTAACTCAGACGGAGCATCAAGCAAGTCACTGACTTGCCATCAGAGGATGCTGGTGTACAGAGGGAGACAGTTTTACTGGTAACATTTAAAGTTACAGTTCGCTCTCCGTATGACTAGTCGCACCTCTTCTCTCTGAAGCCTTTGTTGTGCAAAGAGAGATAACTTTACTCATTTCCTAAAACCTGTGAGTTATCTCCCATGATTGTGACAACGAGATGACAGTTTTGTCCCGTGTGTTCTGTAGGTAAAATCATCTCCTTCCTTAAGTCTGTAGATAAAGCTGGAAGGGACGTTTCCCAACGCCCCATTCCCCACTCCACACACACAAAACAAAACACAAAATGACCATCACATTTGAAACAAATTCCAAAATATAATTGGTAAGTAAAATATGCTAAGAAAATATTGAAATTATTGTGGGCTCGAATTTTTAAGACCCTGAAACTACATCATGACTCATTCTCCATGGTCCACAGGGAGTGCCCCTCCTATGTAGAGAAAGAAAGAAAGAAAGAAAGAAAGAAAGAAAGAAAGAAAGAAAGAAAGAAAGAAAAACAAAGAAAAAAATATTCTTTTTTTATTCGTTATCGCCATAGTAGTCATTATGCTACTGCCACTGCAACTGCAAAAGCAACTTGTGATTCGAGTTGAAGTTTGCCATTGTGGACATGAATATTTTAACCACGTGCTGTATTTGTCTGCCCTTGCTTCTTTCATTACCATGGTGTCAGCTCATTCGACGCATCAACCGTTTTAAAAATCATATTCTTTTATAAATTAAATATTTTATTCGGCTTAATAAAATGTTTATTTTCTTTTATATAAAAAAGATAAAAGGAAGAGTTCTTTAAAAACTTTTCCTGAAGCTCTGGGGCCAGTTGCACAATATATTTCTAAGTTTAAACACTTTTATGCCTTATCTCTATTTAAATCATCAGTTTAAAGTGCACACCACAATTTCAGAATTTTTAAAACTAAAACTGCTTTAAGTAAGATAAAGTTGTTTAAGTCTGACTTTCGGTCCTGTCAGTACAAGTTTTTGTATGTTCCTTTTGCAATACATCAAAATGGCTAAGAAGAGATTTTGCTTCTTTAGAACAGTTTTAAGGTTTAGAAACGTGTTGTGCAACTGGCCCCTGAAGTCTATTTCTGGTTTTAACAACGTAACTGATGTGTCATTTTTCTATCGTTCTTGACATACACTCCATCAATAGCTTCCTTATCAGTTTCATGCATAAATAATTCTCTTTTATATGAACAGTAATATTGTGTGATTCCACGCCATCGTATAAAAGATGTCCGAGTACGACTGTTTCTATAGTGCATGCTGGAAAACACGACAGGTAAGATCAGCTTCATCGACAAAAAAGGAGCAAAATAATTTTAAACAAGGACTGAGAGGTGGCTCGCCTTTGACAGCAACCAGCCAGTGTTATAGGGAGACTGCCCGCTTGATCATGAACCATCAACTTGGTCTGGTCCTGGCTTGTGTTCTTGTCGCCATCTTGTGCCAACAGCAAGTTCAAAGTCTCGATACTAGAAATAGCCAATGGATAAAGTCCAGCAGTAGAATCGTACCACAAACGACACCGGTGACAACAAGGTCTCAGCTTCAGTGTGCAGGTCTGTGTGTGAAGAACATCAGATGTCACAGGTTCTGTCACAACCCAGTGACACGGACTTGTTTCCTTGACCTCTGCACCCCGTCAGACAGTCGCCAAGTGTTTGCTGATGACACAATGTGCTTCGACAAAATCAAAAGTAAGACGAATTCAATGTTGCAGTATTCAGTTAGTGTTCTCTGTTCATTTCCTGGAAACTGGCTTAGTTTCTTTTTAAACTTTATTTTCTCGTAGCCCAGATACCCGACTTTGCCTGGCTTTCTTACTGCCGCTAGCTCTGGCCTCTGTGATTTTATTGTCAACTTTCAGTCTCTCACTGAAAAGCGTATTAACGTGCAGAATAAGTGTTGTAAACTTGTGAAACATGTGTACTTTCCCTAAGGTGGCAGAATGTTCGGCACTTAGTTTTCAGTGAAGGGAGGTTAATAAAAATTTGTTTATGAGCAGCGCCTTCTTTCCTTCTGCTACTTTGTCCTCTTTCCTGTCTTATTGTTGCTCCCTCACCCCTCTGTGTATATCTTTAGCTCTCATAGAATAGTGTATTGTTCTCTCTCGCGCACACACATCAACACACACACACACACACACTGCTTTATGTATAACATAGAAAGATGGATATTATATTTGGTTTTTAATTCATTTTATGTTTTCCTAAACTAATAAAGTAACTGAAGCTCTAAAGTTTTATAATAAACTGTGTTGAATTATACCGGGGCAATGGTTTTTTAAACGCTTCGCTGAAAGCTAAGAGAGAGAACTGTGAAGTCTTAACATTAGTTTCAAACTTTATAATGTATAATTGGAAATGCTAAATTAATAAAAACACCTTCTGTCTACTAAAGAAAAAAATTGAAAGTCATGTTTAAAAGTTTCATGAATTATCAGGTTCTTTAATTAATCTTTTGTAACTCCGAAGTCTCACATACATTATTGCGTCATGGTGTGATGTCATATGCAGGTGTGCGTCACACGGTCACGTGGCTACTCAAGAACGTGCCGCAGTTCTATCTAAGCTTTTGAACAATGAATAAAATAAAAATTAGTTTGAGCCGTGAAACGTTATACAACCCTGCACACAGATGTCATTGTCATGAATTTCCCAACGGTTATCCTGAAAGGTCCGTAGACACCGTTTTACAAACTACCTTAAATACTGAAAGTACTTGGGATGGGAAAGACGTTTGTGCCTTGCGAGAATGAACAGAAGAGACAATCGCCACCATGCCGCAGTTTTGTGTGATTTGCAGTTAAGTAGATATTCATTTAAAAGTAATTTACCATAATGCTGTGTATTATAGAGAAAGCGATTTACAATGAATTCAGTGTTTGTTTTAATACAATGAGATTAAAAACTTATAAGTGCACTGATTTTGAGAGGGTTGCTGACCACAGAGTATTGCAGACTAGACAACTGTACTAAATGCATGTAACTATTTTATGTAGACTGACTTACTGACTACAATAATATGTAATCACATAAAGCTCATTGTGTCTACTACAACTTGTCTTAACTGCCTGGTGACTAAAGTAATAAAATGCAAACATTGTATTCTCTGTATGAAAGAAATAAAGAGCGTAAAATGATGATGTGCTACAGAATCCGGATCTGCTTGTTTCTAGAAACGTCCCCAGCCAGTTATGGCTATAACCTAGCAAAAATAATTTGTAAAACTTCTGGTCGGCCTCACCGACTAGCAAAAGGTTTGACCCGTGAGGAGATGAATGTAGTCTGACGACATTGGAGTCTTCATACATCAACAAACAAACAAAATAATGAAAAAACGAGCTGTGCGACAGAAATCTTTAGTGTGTCCTATTCTTTTTTAAAGAAATCATTGTTACTTTCTTTCCAGAACAATGTCCGACCATTAACGGCTATAGTCTGTACTGTAGTCACTGCGTCAAATTCAACACAACCTCAGCAAATTATTCATCAGCGACTAAACAGTGTGCTTTAGAGGGAGGACATCTGTACTTCCTCAAGA